>CM063590.1:3176675-3302285 GCA_032356905.1 Salix exigua | reverse complement strand
ATCTCTATTGTGGTGATTTGATGGCTTCACTGTAACATGTTGGTTGTATAGTAGCAGCAGTGAGAGATGTAAGCAGGGCCTTTGGCAGGGGGTATCGTATGAAGTTATCTGAGGGAAGTTTGGGTTTGAAGATCTGATTTTGTGATCTGGTGGTCATTGGATGGTTCCTTATGATCGTTGTTTGTGGTGTAGGAGTGGGAACTGCTGCTTTAGATGGTGCTGGGGAATCACTAGCTGGGGATTGAGCAACATAATCAGTGGAGAAGGGATTTTCATTGGGGTTGTCAAGTTATGCACGAGGTGCAGTAGTTGATGAATCATGTGTAGCAGTAGCAGAGTGTGTTATTTGCCTAGGAGCTTCAATTGGCAAACCTGCAGAATGAGATACTAAAGGCACAGAAATATTAGTAGAAGATGACAAGTGACAAGATGGCGTATTACTAGTACTGGCAGTGTTTGGAATGTGAGGTATAGATGGCAGAGTTACATGACGGGAAGAATCAATGTTGGAAGGAGATGAATATGGAATTTTTGAATGAAAAGGAAACAAATTTTCATAAAAAATGACATGACGAGAAATGTAAACTCGGCCTGTTGTTAAATCCAAGCATTTGTAACCATGATGATTGTTGCTATAGCCAATAAAGATACATGATTTACTTCCAAAATCCAATTTATGTTTATTGTAGGATCTGAGATTTGGCCAACATGCACATCCAAACACGTGAAAGAATGCGAAATCTGGAACTCTTTTATAAAGTTTTTCAAAAGGTGACAGATTGTTGAGAATTGGTGTAGGGAAGCAATTTATTATGTAGGTCGCAGTATTAAATGCATCTTCCCAATAAATTTGGGGTAATTGAGAGTGAGCTAATAGACTAAGACCGACTTCCACAATATGTCTGTGTTTGTGTTCAATGGCACCATTTTGTTGGTGAGTATGTGGACATGCAAGACGATGAGTGATGCCATTAGCTTTGAAATAATTATGGAGTCGACGATATTTGCCACCCCAATCTGATTGAATGACCTTTATTTGATGGTTGAATTGCTTTTCTACATAGGTTTGAAATTGCAAAAATATGTTCTCAACATCAAATTTGAGTTTAATTGGAAATAACCATAGAAATTTCGAAAAATTGTCAAGAAAGCTAACATAATAACGAGCACCAATAGTGGACTCTACAGGTGCTGGACCCCAAACATCAGTAAAGATTAGATCTAATGGATGTTTTGAAACATAGTTGGAATTTTTAAAAGGTAAAGCATGACTCTTTGCTAGTTGGCAAGCAAAACATACATTATGCATTGGAATTTTATCAACTGGCAGTTTATTGGAATTTAAGACACGTTTAATGACTGAAGAAGCTGCGTGACCAAGGCGACGATGCCATTGATCAAAAGTGGTGCGTACACTGGAAAGAGCTTGAGGAGGAATTTTTGTGGAAGTGAAATGGTACAACCCATCATTGATATATCCACTATGAAGGATGGTTCCCAAGTATCCCTTCACAAGAAAATAATGTCCATGAAATTCAAAGTAAACGTCATTGTCAATGCAAAAGTTTTGGACAGATAACAAATTTTTATGAATTTGAGGTACTAAGAGAACGTGATTTAAGAGAAAAGAATGAGAAGGAGTTTGGAGAATAGAATTGCCAGTTTTAGTAATAGCCAAACCTTGACCATTGCCAACTTGAACTTAATCTGAGCCATTATAATCGTCATTCTTGATGTTTAAATTGGCCATATCATGGGTAATGTGGTGTGTAGCTCCTGTGTCAGCATGCCAGTTATCATCCCAGTCATGTGTTGCGATGAATGCTTATTTATTTGGGGAAGAAGGTGACAGATGATAGGTAAGATCAAACCTATGATAGCATTTATGGGCAAAATGTCCATTTTTCTCGCAGACCTGACACACAATAGAAGATGAATTGTGTGTTTCATATTTATTGATTGAGAGGTTACCTCCACCACGATAGTTGTTGGAACGGCCTCTACCCCGAGAGCCATATTTGTTTTTGGTGAAATTTGGGCGCTGCTGCTGAGCAATATTTGCTTCAGCCAAGGTTGTAGGAGTTTGCAGCTGGTGTCGATTAAATCGAGACTCTGTTACAACAAGAAGAGAGTAAACTTCTTCAAGAAAAATAGGATCATTTCTAGTGTAGATAGAAGAAACCAATCCATCATATTCGTGCCCCAATCCAGCAAGAACATATGAGATTATTTCATCACAGCGAAGAGGTTGTCTAGTCATGGCCAGTTCATCACTTAATCTTTTGATAAACAAGAAATAGTCATTTGCAGATTGACTGGTTTTCTTAGCATTGTCCAGCTGTGCTCGAATTTGGATTGTACGAGCTCTTGATTTTGATGAGAAAATTGTTTCAAGTGCCTGCCACACTTGATGTGAAGTGTTAGGAGATCACTTGAACTAGAACACATTCTGTCATAGAAGACATGAGTGTGCTAAGGATTAGACTATCCTGTCGCAACCAGTGGAAATGTGCTGGATTTGAATGTTGAATTATAGCACATGTATCAGGGTGCTGTGTAGAGATCAGTTTTGGAGGGGTGATTATGGTTCCATCAAGATAACCATACAAATTCTGCCCACGGAAATAATGCAACAATTGCGTTTTCCAGAGGGGATAATTATTTGAGTTAGTTTAAGAGAGACAATATTGGAGATTGGTGTTATGGTTGACATTTGGGAAGAGTTGAGGGTTGTGGACGAAGAAGAAGATGAAGTGGAAGAAGAAGAAGAGGACATTTTTAGACGTTAGTTTTTTTGAGGCTCTGATACCATGTAAGATAATTGAAATACAGAGGTTGAAGATTAATTTCTGTATATTAAGTTTTTGATAATTAACATACATACATGACAACATATATATAGCTGAATATACAACGGTAAAACATTGACAGATATATATACAATGATTTGGCTAATCTTCTTCCATAAATCACTCGATTGATATCTCCTTTATTTGATTCCAGAAATCTCTCATTTCCATTACTGCAGTGCATGGATGATCTGTTGAATTAATCTTGGTCTTGATCTCTTTCTAGAATTGTAGCTTGATCCCTTGATTCACTGCTGCTGTCGATATTATCTTCTACAGTAGCCGTTAGAATATCTACTAAAATCCCCATTGTACTTAAGACTATAAATACAATGTCATGTATATGCTTGTCAATAATCTGAGAATAATATACAGCACCTTACAATCACTTTTACAATTCTACACACACGTGCTACTGTGCCATGAAAGCTCAAACCCATATTCCAGCAGACCGTGGATTTCCTTGAAGGACATGTTCTTGTAATCCTTGATTGGCAACAACGTCATCCTCTTTAAGCTGAACATTTCCATCAAATCCGAGCGAGGCCTTCATGCCACCAACATTCACTTAAGAATATGTCGAGAGAGAAACATTGGAATATTTCACTCCATTAAGGCAGGCACCAGTGTCCAACTACAGAGTAGAATTCACTGGATTTGCATAGTTTATAAAAACCATCATCTGCGATATGGCGCGAGGCTTGTATGTGGAAAACCATTCCAGCCCTGTCTTTTTCTATTGAAACCATGTATATGTATATGCCCTTCTGGAATTTCCTAATCTTGCATATGTTGAAGAAAAATCAGGAAGAGAAGAGCAGTCATTTTTTTGAACACCAGCATCAACCACTCGGATTGTCAAGTTTTGTTGTAGTTGATGGCTTGCATGTAGTATTTTCGTCAGTCTAAATACAAAACTGTGGAAGTGTTTTTCTTGCAGTGGAGGGTATAGAGAGGGATTCCACAGATTAACGGATCACTGTCTAGGCTAAAAGGGTTGCTAATAGTTTGACTGCCGCATGAAGATGGGGCACAAGGATTCGTATCGGTGCAGTTAATGTTTCGGAAGAGTAGCAGCAGGAGAAACAAGGCTACCTGGCAAGCAAAGAAGAGGCTAGCCATGGGAGGAGAAAGAGTAGCTGAGAGGAACCTGGACAAGGATGGAGAAAGAGTATGTAGTGCGTAAACAATTCTTCTAGTCTAGAGAAGACAGCAGATTAAGCCAAGGAAACATAGAGGCGAGTTTCAGAAAGTATCTATCAGCGTATTAAAAGTACTGACAATTACCAAGTCATTCTGTGAAATGTTCAAAGTCACAATAATAAAGAAATAATTTTGATTTTAAAACCTTACAACATACAAAAATCCCATGAATGCTCAAAACCACTAGCCTCTTAAAACAAAGTCCAATTAATCAAGATTCACACTCTACAACAACACAACATGATAATATTCTTTTAGGAATGATAATTATGTTGAAAGCTGAGTTGTGATTCGAGGTCTGCGAAGAATGAAGATTGAAGATTTGAAGAATTGAAGTTCTAGTTTTAATTGTTTTTAGTTTAAATTCGTATTGTAATCTGGATTGATAATATCCTTAATGTTTTTAGTCAATTAGTCAAGAGTTAGTTAAATTTAGTTAAAAGTCAGAATTGTTGAAAAGTCAAATGTAACAGATTTTTGAAGAAATCTATCCGTTGTAATTGTTTGATTAGTATAAATAAAATTTATGGGATGACAATAACCATATGAAAACTATTCTACCCATGTGTGTATGTTCTCTCTGCTCAAAACAATCAAGTTCTCAAGTTCTTAGTTTTCTGGAAAATCGCATTCTTAGTTCTTAATTTCTACAGTAACTGTTCTTCAGGATTGTGAACAATGTTCTCGGTATTGATTTGTACAGTACCTGTTCTTTACAAATTTTCCAGTTCTTTCTCAAAATTACACCAAATTTTTAGTTCTTTCTTTTAAATTCCAACATGGTATCAGAGCAGATTTAGGTCTTAGTGAGGGACCTGCAAAAGAGATTCAAAAGGGTTGATAAACATTCAAGAAAAAAAATCAAATTTTGATCAGAGAAAACAGAGGCTGTTTCAAACCCAGAAAAACAGTCAAGAACACAATCTTGATTGATTTTTTCAAGAAAAGATCAACATTGAAGAAACCTTCTACTAAGCTACTTGGTTACATTAACCTAAGAAGTTTTAAGAAAGTAAATCCAATTACAGTCAAGAACCAAATCAACAGAACGGACTCATCATCGTTTACATCAAAATCACTAATCTTCACAGGTTCTAATTATGGAATCTGGGCTGTGAAGATGGCTACTTACCTCAGGGCATTTGACCTGTGGGAGATAGTAGAAAGCAACAAGCAGCCTACACCCTTGAATGGAAATCCAACCATTGCCCAGATAAAGTTCTTTAACGAGGAAAGGGCTAAAGGATACAAAGCACTCACCTGCATCACGACGCAGTGAGTGAGGAAATCTTCACAAGAATCATGGCTTGTGAAACAGCAAAAGAAGCCTGGGATAAATTGAAGGCAGAGTTCCAAGGTGACGAAAAATCCAGAAGGATGCAGATTTTGAACCTAAAAAGACAATTTGAATGATTGAAAATGAAAGACTCAGAAACTGTGAAGGAATTCTGCTCAAATGTGTCTAAGATTGTAAACCAAATGACCCTGCTTGGAGAAGAAGTCCAAGAATCGAGGGTGGTGGAAAAGGTTCTGGTTAGTTTACCAGAAAAATTTGAAAATAAGATATGCTCATTGGAAGAGTCAAAAGACTTCACAACAATGAGCCTTCAAGAACTCATCAATGCCTTGCAAGCTGTGGACCAAAGGCAGGCATTTAGACAAGAACACACTAGTGAGGAAGCATTCACTAGTGTTAAAGGAAGAACAAGGTTTCAGAATTCCCAGGTGTTCTTCAGAAACCTAGAAAACAGGCCAAAATCTGGAAAACCATGGTAAGGAAAAAACTGGCAGAATAATCAAAATCAACCCAACAGAATCAACACAAAAGGGAAAAAGAAAAGAGATCAATTCCCTACCTGCAGATATTGTCAAAAGACAAACCACTTAGAGTCATGGTGTTGACTCAAAAATGCCCAATGTAGAAAATGTAGGCAGTTTGGCCACATTGAAAAATTCTGCAAAAATGATAATGCATACCAAGCTCGTGCTGTTGAGGTATAGGAGATTAAAGATGAAGTATTATTTACAGCCACTACAGCTCAAAGTTGCAGCAAAACAGAGGTAAGTAACCTAACCTGGTTAATTGATAGTGGTTGTTCTAACCACATGTCTGCCAAATTAAATATGCTTGAAAATCTAGACTTAAGTTACAAATCAAGAGTTAAAGTGGCAAATGGACAGTATGTAGGTGTTGAGGGTAGAGGGGAGGTTAAGATCAACACTTTAGCTGGTATAAAGAAATTTGAAAATATTTTGTATGTACCAGAAATTGACCAAAACCTCATAAGTGTTGGTCAATTACTTGAGGAAAAATACTCACTGCTGTTTATCAATGACACATGCACGATCAAAGATGATCAAGGTGTCCCTCTATTCACTGCAAAAATGAATAATAGATGTTTTAGCATTGAAAGGCAACTAGAACACCTTAACATGAACACAAATACCACTGAAATTTCTGCCTTGTGGCATAAACGATTGGGACATTTCAACTATGCCTCCCTAAAGAAAATGGCAGAACTTAAAGTAGTAGAGGGATTACCTAGCATACATGAATTAAAAGATGTATGTGAAGCATGTCAGTTAGGTAAACAAGCCAAAATTAAATTCAACAACTCTACAACTAGATCAAATACTAAACTACAAATAGTGCATTCTGATATTTGTGGCCCAATGCACAATGAGTCCTTGAGTGGTGCAAGGTACTTTGTGTTATTCATAGATGATTTCAGTAGATATTGTTGGGTATATTTCCTTAAAGCTAAAAGTGAAGCATTTGATACATTCCTAACGTTTAAAGTGGCAGTTGAAAAGGAATCAAACTGCCACATAAAAACCTTAAGAACTGATAATGGGGGGGAATACACCTCCCATAAATTTGAAGAATACCTTCTTAAGGAAGGTATAAAGCACCAATTAACCATCCCATACACCCCACAACAAAATAGGGTGTGTGAGAGAAGAAACAAGACACTCATGGAGATGACAAGGTGCCTTCTCTATGAGAAGAAATTGCCCTTAAAAATTCTAGGTAGAGGCTGTGAGTACAACCTCTTATATCCTAAATAGATTGAGTTCAAAATCAATAGGAGATACAACTCCCTTTGAAGAATGGTTTGGACTCAAACCTAAACTAGATCATTTAAAAATATTTGGTAGTCCATGCTATGTACTGCTACCAGAAATGAAAAGAAGAAAATTAGATCAGAAGGCCGAGACTGGAATCCTAATAGGATATAGTTCAAAATCAAGTGGCTATAAAATTTATGATCTAAAGACTAACCAAACAATAATAGCTCGAAATGTAAAGTTTGTTGAGGATCAAACTTGGAACTAGGAGACTGGAAATATGGTTAAAAACAGACTGGACAGTCCAGTTGAAATGGAAGAATCAACTGAACTTGAAGATGATGATCAGTCAACTGAAAATGTAGAAGAACCACAAGAAGAAGAAGAAGAAGAAGAAGACCAGCCTGTGAGAGGTACTAGGCTGCTAAGTGACATATATAGTAGTTGTAACTTAGTAGCCACATAACCAATAAATGTTGAAGAAGCAATGGGATCAAAAACTTGGGTGGCAGCTATGAAGGAAGAGATAAACATGATTGAGAAGAATGACACTTGGACCTTGGTGGACAGGCCTAAACACAGAAAAGTGATAGGTGTGAGATGGATATATAAAACCAAGTTAAATTCTGATGGTAGCATAAATAAAAACAAGGCAAGATTGGTAGTCAAAGGCTATGCACAAGAACAAGGAATTGACTATCAAGACACTTTTGCTCCTGTCTCAAGGATGGATACAATCAAGTTGCTACTGATGTTGGCATCTCAAAAAGGGTGGTTAGTTTGACAAATGGATGTCAAGTCTGCCTTTTTAAATGGCACCCTAGCTGAGGAGATATATGTGGAACAACCAAAAGGCTTTGAGATTGAATCAAGCTTGAACAAAGTATACTTGCTAAGGAAGGCCTTGTATGGTTTGAAACAAGCTCCTAGAGCTTGGTATAGCAAACTTGATGAATATTTATCAAGTCTTGGATTTCAAAAAAGTCTGAATGAAGCCACACTTTATGTCAAGAAGGTTGGAAATCAAATGATAATAATTTCAGTGTATGTGGATGATCTACTTATTACGGGTAACAATGACCAGTTGATTGAGGAATTTAAGAAAAATATGAAGAGCAAGTTTGAGATGAATGATCTAGGTCTGTTATCACATTTTTTGGGTATGGAAATTTCACAAACTAAGGAAGGAAACTTCATAGGCCAAAAGCAATTCATAACTAAATTGCTTGACAGATTTGCAATGGATAATTGCAAACCTGTCAGCACACCAATGGTGCTGGGATTAAAGTTGACAAAACAGGATGGATCTCCTTGTGCAGATGGAAGAGTATATAGAAGCTTAATTGGAAGTCTATTATACTTATCTTCCACTAGGCCTGATATAGTTTTCACAGTTAATTACTTGTCTAGATTCATGCAGAATCCAAGCCCAATTCATTACACAGCTGCAAAGAGAATATTAAGATACTTGAAAGGAACCGTGGACCATGGAATGTATTTTAGCAGAATGAATACCATTAAATTGAAAGGTTTCTGTGATAGTGATTGGGCTGGTAGTGATGAGGAAATGATAAGCACCTCTGGATACTGTTTTGCAATAAGAGAAGGAATTTTCTGCTGGAATTCGAAAAAGCAAATTGTTGTTGCTCATTCAACAGCAGAGGCAGAGTATATTTCTGCTTATGTGGCTGCTAATAGTTGAGAATAATTAGGAGGCTTAACCTAATAGTTAGCCAATCCTTTCTATATATATGTGTAGGGCAACATACAATAGTAATGGTGGAGATTACCACATAAGAATGAGATTACAATATTTCCTATTTAATTACATGCTATAATACGCCCCCTCAAGCTGAGGGTGGAGAATCAACCCGAAGCTTGAACCTGAAAGCGATAAATGAAGGAGCCGGAAGTGGCTTAGTGAAAACATCGGCAAGTTGATCCTTGGAGGTGAGCTGCTTGTAAATTAACAAAAATAGCATCACTAAGCTTGAAACTTAGTGTTATGGCTTGCACAAAGGTATCTTTACCTTTAATTTTTCTTTCCACCTTCATTTTCTAGGATTATTTGTTTTACTTGGTCTGTATATAGAATTTGAATTATGTATTGCATGTGGTTTGAACACATAAGATCTACCTGCTGGAAGGTGCCTGACAAGCGGGTTACCTGTTCATTTAGCGTTATCGATTCTAGAAATTCAGAATATTGTCATGAGTATAGAAACTCTCTGGAAATTAGAGCCTAACACTTGGTGTGTGTTCTTGTTTCTACAATTCTAAATCTCTAAGCCTAACAAATTTTTTTTTGGAATTTCAAAATGGCCACCACAAAATAGGGCGTTTGAAACAAGTGAACTCCATCTTTACTTTACTTGAGAGTTTAGTGGAAATCAATTCCAAACTCAAAAGTGACATGAGTGAATTTTGCTTTCTCAGATGAAAAATTGGTATTAATTTCATCCTGCATCTGATTCTTCCTGGCTTTACTTGAAAGTTAAACTTGAAATTGATTCCAATGGCCCTATGCTCGAACCCCTTAATAGGAACAGTTAGATACCAGTGTCAGTACGACAAGCAACGCATCACTTTCTCATCTTATAAATAGAAACCTGTGAGCTCACATTGATATCTCCTTACCTCATAAGATAAAAAAACTAAACTCACTTTCCCTCCTTTCTAGGCTATTTGTATTTTCCCATCTCCCAAACACTCCCTCATGAGTAACTGCATCATGAATGTATCATTGTCTCCCAAGGTCAGCAAACGCGTTGAGTGTCTCAGACATCTTCAGGTTGCTGTTTATGTTTTCATAAGCTTGTGTTATTTATAGCCCAGTTTTCAACATTTTTGTAAGGTTTTATTACATGTATACATGATGATCATGGTATACTTAATTACATACGCGATTTGATGTCTTCTGCAGAGCCAACATGATGAGCTGGAAGCACAGTTTCTCGAGGAGAGAAAGACATTAGAAGCTAAATACCAGAAGCTTTATCAACCACTATACACTAAGGTATATATTGTCTTGCATTAATACTTCTTCATGTGTTACGTGAATGTTGAATCAGAGGTAGCATGCATTACAATTTTTATATCTTATTTATGCAATTAATTTAAGTTTTTGATGGGCACTCGGCGCAGAGATATGAGATTGTGAATGGTCTAAAAGAAGTTGACGGGGTTATGTCTGCTGAATTATATAGCATAGAGGAGGATCAAGCTACGAAAGGTGTTAACGTATATTTTTAGCAGTGCATGTCCTTTTTGGAAAACATAAATGGAGTATTTGAAAGCTATAGCTTATATTGAACTTAAGAGTATAGTTCATCAATGCAGAGAAAGGAGTGCCGGAATTCTGGCTCACTGCAATGAAAACTCAAGAAGTACTGGCAGAGGAGGTATTCTACGCGTGCACACACATGCACAAATACATTTCATCCTTGTGGACTGATCACTGTGTAATTGATATGAATTATCAATTGATTCTTGCAAGATTAAGGGACAAGATGAAGGAGCTCTGAAGTTCATTAAAGATATCAAGTGGTCGAGACTTCAAAGTCCCGAGGGTTTCAAGCTGGAGTTTTACTTCAACCCTTGTCCTTACTTCAAAAATTCTGTCCTGACAAAGACTTATCACATAATTGATGAATCTGATCCAATTTTGAGTCAAGCAATTGGGTAGTTAATTATATACATGCTGTTGTGCTAACAAGTTTTAATCTCTTCCTTTCTAATTTTCTTTCTTGTAATGTTTCATTCGATTTTTCAGGACGGAAATTGAATGGTATCCTGGGAAATGCTTGACGAAGAAGGTTGTGAAGAAGAAACCAAGAATGGGGTCAAAGAAGACCAAAACCATCACAACACTCAAGATCTGTGAAAGTTTCTTCACATTCTTCAATCCTCCTCACATCCCTGAGAGCGTGGATGACCTAGATGATGATGCTGTAAGTACTTCTGCGTCGTTATGTACAAGAAAAGCAATGTAACCGTTAATATGTTAACTGATGTCGTAGTATCTTGTGTTCACAGTATGACGAGCTTCAGGACCGGATAGAACATGACTACGACTTAGGGTAAGTCCCACGTACGTTCTTTCTGTGAACTTCAATATTGGGTCGGTTCTGTGCATTTCTCTACTTTTGTTTGCTATGATTTGGACAAGTTTTTGTGGGTGGCAGTATAATTATTCGGGACAAAATCATTCGGCATGCTGTGTCATGGTTTACTGGAGAGGCTATCGAGGACGATGAGTTGGATGGTATAAATTATGATGACAATGATGATGATGACGACAAAGAGGACGAGAAGAATATTGATGCGGATGACAGTGGTGATGATGATGACAATGATGATGATGACGACAAAGAGGACGAGCAGAATATTGATGCGGATGACAGTGGTGATGATGATGATGACAAAGAGGATGAGAAGAATATAGATGCAGATGACAATGGTGATTACAACGAAGAGGATCAGAAGAATATTCACGCGGATGATAATGAAAGCAACAAAGAGGCTGAGCAAGAAAAGAAAAGAAAACAAGGTGTGAAGAAGGACAACAGCGAGCACCATGAAGAGGACAGGGAAAGAAAACGGTGCTTGAAGAAGGATGATGAGGATGAGAAGAATAACGATGCGGATGATGAGGATGACAACAACGACAAGGAGGTCGAGCAAGAAGAGAAGGGAAAAGAAGGTGTGAAGAAAGACATCAACAAGGACCATGATGATTCCTATGATGAGGAAAGAAAATGGATCCTGAAGAAGGATGTCAATGACGATGATGACGAGAAGAAAAGCGATTCGATTGGCAATGACAATGGCTTTTGGGTTAGGTATCAACCCTTGAGGTTTAGGTTGTGAATAAGTTGTCACTGTTTCATAGAGTTACTAAATGAAATAATTGTTTTCTCACAAAGTTATTAAATAAAGTAATGATTTTTTAAGAAGCTAAAACAGAATCGTTTTATTACGGATTGTAATCGTATAATTACTATTTTACTACCTAGTGTGCTTCAATTTTAACTTTAAACTCAAGGGTATTTTAGAGTTTTCTAGGAGATGAACTGGCATTACCAAAATGTTTGTGGATGTTTTTATTTTTTTCAATGTATTTTTGCACAATACACATACTATTTTTGTTAGCAAGTTAAATCATGTTAAGAAATATAATTAAAAAAATAATTGTTCTTTTTTTCTTAATTTGTCTTCCTGAATTAATTCGATAAGAATTACAAAGATATTTGTATTATAGTAGCACTCAAATGACAATTAATATTGGGACAATAAAATGAACCAATACTTTTTTCTTCTTTAATTCTATATTGATACTTTAAGCTATATTTTTTTAATTGTAGAACTCGTTTATTTAAAATGGAAGGTGACCATCCCTCGCCAAATCAAGGGCTAATTAAGGACCAAACTCCCTTATAGTCATGATGATCACAAGGATCATCAAGCCATCATTCACACTGTCATCACTCAATTTTTAGATGACTCCCCAAAATATATCGAAAAATAACAAAAATAAAATAAAAAGGGTTGGTGTCGGCAGAAAAAATTAATGTGGAAATGTCAGACGTTTTTGAAAGCCCGGTCATACCTCTTTTTACCCAGAAATGAAGGAAAGTGCAGATTCAAGGCTAAAATAATTTATTATTGGATAAATCTGCATAGAAATTAAGTCGCGCGACATAATTATATTTTTATGGGTTGATTTGATTTTATCGTCGACCAATTTAAAAGTGCAATTATGTTTCAGAATTAATTGAGAGCTCAACTGAAGGATTTAATTAAGCACAAGAGTTTAATTATACTTTAAATGGATCAAATTAATTTTATTGAGGGCTTAATTGTTGAGAAATTAAGTTTGAAAGCTTAATTTGGGTTAAATAGAGACAATCAAAATTTTCGGCGATGAAACTTTTTGAGCGAAATCGAAAGTCAAAATTGAAGATAAAAACATCGTTCTTCCTGGTTTTTCTCATCGAAATAATCTTTTTTGTTACAACCTATTTATTTAAAATTTTCAAAAAAAGAAAAGAAAGGGGTTGTGGCAGCCCATGCCTCCCAGCCATACCACCCTATGCTTTTCCCATACCTACACCATGCCACTTTCACTTATAAAGGAGGGGAAAACTTAAGGAAGAGAAGAGAGGAGGGGACCAGAAATTAGACCCGAAAAAAAAAAAACTTTACACAAAAAACCTTAAAAAACTAGTTTTGTTTTCCTTTACGTTGTTGTCGTGGAACAACCTCTCTGCACAATTTTTTTTTAAATTTTTTTTTCATAAACAATTGTTAAACTAACAGAAATGGAATTTCAAGGCTGGAAATAAAAATAATAATAGTAGTAGTAGTAGTAGTAGTAGTAGTAGTAGTAGTATTTGCTAGTTAAATTGCCCGCATTGCAGGTAGAGTAAATAATTTTTATAATTGATGGGATTAAAATAATTAATATTTTTTGCTAGTTTAAAAATAAAATATAATATCTATACATGTAAGATTTGATATAATGAAACACACCAACACACCCTATTATAACAACAACAACAACAACATCGAAGCCCTAATATCTAAAAATATCAATACTATTATTGCTAAATCAATAAAAATATTAAACTACCCCGACAAAAAAATAAAACAATAACAAAAGAGGAAGCAAGAAAAAAAACTAAAATTATTAAATTGTGTTAATAATGAAAAAAAATTAAATCAAAGACTAAAAAAAGCCTAAAAATTTTAACAAAAGAGAATATAAAAAAATAAAATAAAAATTATTAGCTGAAAACAAATATCATATGACATGAAAATAAATATCCAAAAACTAAATGAAAGAACAACTGGAAAAAAAAAAGAAATACAAATTTTCAAATAATCATAAACACAAACTAAAAATAAGAACAAAATTTTTCAAAAAGAATACTACCTCAACAAAAGAGAAAATCATAAAAATTATTAAATTTCCCTAAGACAAAACTGAACAACATTAAGAAAAGAGTAAGCAAGAAAAAAACTAAACCTATTATTATTATTATTATTATTATTATTATTATTGCATTAATAATGAAAAAAAACAAAATAAAATCAAAGAGTAAAAAAAGCTTAAGAACTTTAACAAAAGAGCAAACAAAAAAAAATTATTACTTGAGCACAAACTAAAAGAAAGAATAAATAGAAAAATAAATATTAATTTTCAAATGATCATAAGCACAAACTAAAAAATAGGGACTATTTCATGGATTTATTTCAAAAAAATACAACCTCAATAAATAAGAAAATAATAAAAATTAAAAATCATAGCTAAGAGCACACATATATAAACATAGACAAAAATAGTGACTATTTCAAAAATATTAAAAAATAAAGAAATTAAAATAAAAAATTAAAAGTATAGCGTTTGAAATGAAAACCAAATATAGTATCAATTTCAATCAAATGATAAAATTGAAAAAAAATAAAACATCTGTATCGAATATATTAAGGTATTTAATAGCAATCCGGAAATTAAAAGAATGAGTATAGAATTGAAACCTAAAAATATTATCAATTTAAATAGAAGTACCCAATTGAAACAAATCAAAACTTATATAACAACAATCAGGATCATACGAATCAGTTCAAAGATTAGGGACTGAAATGAAAACATCATAAAACAGAGGGATCGCCCTCTACTTTAGCATGTAAGAGAGAAAAAAAGGGAAAAAAAGTTCAACTAGCCACCGTTACAAATCCAGCTACCCTGTGATGAGGATGATGACACGCCGATGCATCGGGTGAGACGCCAAAAGCACATTTTCACCACCGTAATATGCTGCATGTTCCTCCCGAAGAGGGTGTGAAGTCGAATACTGTTGGCCACGTATGACACACGTGCCCACATTATTCGAAGTAAAAAATTAAAAAAAAGGTAAATGATAGAAACACCCCTATAGACAAATCTTCACTTTTGTCTTATTTAGGGGTATAATAGTATTTAGCCATTTTCAAAATTATACAATTTCGGTGGTGTCCCCCAGCCCAGGTCTGTGTTTTGTCTTTTTCTAGGGGCAGAATAATATTTAGCCATTTTAAAAAAATATATAAAATTCCTGTGGTACCCTTCCCGGTTACACCTGTTTTTGTCTTTTTCGAGGGACAAAAACATTATTTTACTCTGAAAATAAGTATAAAAAATATCAATAAACCCGTGAACCGACCGAACCGAAAATCAAATTGACCTAAAAATACACTATTACAATCCACAGTGTTTTCAACACTGACCTCTTTTAATTTATTTTATAATAACACAATAATTTTAGAAATAATTTTTTAAAGGTCGAGATAAAAGAGTAAACCCTAGTTGTTTCAGAGATTTATAAAGAATACATGCTCTAACTCAAACTCGAGATCTACTATATAGATAATAAATTTTTTATTATCATGCCACGCCACTTTCACCTCCAATGATTTCAAGTGGCTACGAAAATATATTCTGAAAATATGTAATAAATTTATCACAACTATAATAACCCTAAGATTTGAATGCCAACAACTACACTGTCGATGAGCTAGACACGTCCTTAAATCAACAGAAATGATAACATGGTTTCATCGAACCGCTATATTTTCCTAATAGTCCAGCGGTGGCATTTATGTCGCCTTTAATGAGATTACAGTTGTAGTTTCAGCCTTGCAATATCTGTCAGAGAGAGCAGCTTGCATCCTTCCTTACGCTGCATTTTATATAAAAATATTCCTTCCTTCTGTCTAGAATTACGCATATATATCTTGTATTATTTTATGAATATATAATTATTTCAATTATAATTTACATCAATCTCAATTTATCTCAGATTTCTGTCGAATCTCACTAGAAATATTCGAGTTTGTGTTCCGTGAATAGAGTTTTTTAAATTGTTATTTTAAATTTCAACAAATAATGTATTGAAGATATATTTATTAAAATTATATATAAAAAAGTTAATATCAATTATATTTAGCATGAAATGTCCCTCAAGAGCATAATATGATAATAAAAGGCTTGTAATCTGCACAATAAATCTCGAATTTAGATTAGAATATTCATATCAAAGTTTTATTTGTTCACCTAACTTAAACTTATAAAATATACTTTCCAATATGAAATATGAACTTTCCAGGTATAGCATGAAATATATGCCTCACTGTCTAAAAATAAACAAATGGATATTGATTATATTGGTCAAATAATGAATGATTGATGCCATTTCTTGATGAATTTACTTATTTATACAAGTGCTGTGCCTGTATGGTCTAAATTCCAGGTACATATATATATATACTAAAGACACAAAACAAGGCCAACCAGAGGGTGTAAAGACTAAAGACACAAAACAAGGCCAACCAGAGGGTGTAAAGACTAAAGACACAAAACAAGGCCAACCAGAGGCAGCCACAGAGGACTGAAACAAGAGCTTCTAGTTCTGCTGCTGCTGCTGCCGCTGCTGCCGAGTCTCTACTTCTGTGGCTTAATTTTGTCTGCCTTCAATGGCTTCTGTTTGCTCGCTACTGAACCAGCTCTTTCTCTTCTTCCTTCTATGGCTTCATACTCTCTCTTCTTCTTCTCAAGGTTCGTTTGGCTTCTAGCTAGCCGCTAATACTACCTACGTACCTCTATGATCACTATTTACATGCATCTTTGTTTACTTTAAATTTACTGTCCCTTTACCTCTTTTAATCTATTTTTTTCCTCTTAATTTCCATCTCGATCTCTCCACTCGGATCACACACATGTGTCTGTTTCTACTTGCATATATAGGAATTCTACTTTAATTTTGTTGGTCAAGAAGAGATCACCAGTCTTCTCTGGTTAAATTAAATTTACATGCATATCAAAACGAGCTCCATTATTTTCAGTGTCTTTGCACCATCTTGGCCTTAGAGAAAGCTTTCAATATTTCGTGTTCTTTAAACTTGGCATACATCATCGCACCATCTTGGCCAGAATATGAATCTTGTGATGAGTTTAAGAAACAGAAAATGGAACTAATGTTCATCTTTGTTTCCAAAAAACCGCAAGACAATGGTGGTTGAAATTTTGCTTCAGCTTAATTAGACGGGTTGATGGGGGTAGTTGGCTGTGATTAATTAGTGAGTATATTTATTTTCACATGTATATGGCCATCTATGCATCTAGTTTAATTACCACAGAATTTACTGAACCCCTTTTTCCAAAATAAATTATTTAGTTGAATCTCTTTTGCTGACAATATCAGTTAAAATTGTTGCAATGCAGCTGTGAACCATCACTACTCCTCCGAATTTAGATACCCATTTATCAAGAAAGCAAGCTCATTCTCATCAGGTGGCCATGGAGATCCAGCATATGACTACATAATTGTGGGAGGTGGCACAGCTGGGTGTCCTTTAGCTGCCACACTCTCTCAGAAATTCAATGTCTTATTGCTTGAAAGAGGAGGAATGCCTTTTGGCAACGCAAATGTCTCCTTGTTGAAGAACTTCCACATCACCCTTGCTGATACTTCATCAACTTCTGTTTCCCAATACTTCATCTCAACCGATGGAGTTCTGAATTCTAGGGCTAGGGTTTTGGGTGGTGGTACTTGCATCAATGCTGGGTTCTACACCAGAGCCAGCGCAAGGTATGGTTAATTTGGAGTTGCTTGCCTTTCTTTCCTCGCATATAATTAATACGAAAACTTACTTTGGCACTACTCTTAACCTCTTTTTTCGACGAACATTTATTGAATGGACTTTCCTAGATCCCACATGAAGGTGGTTGTAGTTTTGAGGTAGGGAGTGATGACTTAAAGAATAAAGCATCTTGTCTGGAAAATATAGTAAAATAAAAAAAGAGTTTGAAGAGAAATAAATACAACAGTTATACTTTGTCATATCATTAGGAAGCATTAGTAAGGTCATAAAGTTCGTTGAGATAAGAGAAAAAAAATATAAGAGGTATAATTGTTTTCTATAATAATGTACAAAAAAAAACTGTATAATGTTTGGTTAGTTATAGTAAATAGCACAATAAAATATGAAAACAAAACTATTTTACGTTTAATATATATTATTGTAAAATTTATATATTTTAAAAAATAATTAGATATTTTTTAATTTTAATAACTATTTAGTGTTGAAATTAATAATATGATAATAATTTTTATTTATAAAACCATATCTAATTTGATGAATTGACCTGGAACCTAGACTGGTAAAAGTTTAATAAAAAATACAGAAAGGATTGACTCAACTTGAACCGATTAAAAATCAAAATTAAGCCAAGATAAAACATGGGTTAAAAATATTTCAACGAATTGCTTTGACTATTATCATTTTTTTGTTAGTAGGGTTGACCCTTCTTACCCATAACCTAAATCTTGTCTTTTGTTGACTCTCGAATCAAGTTTTAAAATCATATTAATAATCTTTTTTATTCATGTGTTGACTCGTGTCACATCGACGTTTATCCTCCCAACCAATGACCCATGCCCTGTCTCGATCGACCTCTCGAGTTAGGTTTTAAGACTATGACAACAATAATTTTTATTTTCATGTCGATCTGAGTCAACCTGGGTTGACTTTTTTGATCCATGATATAGGTCTTGCCCCGAGTTAACCCCTAAATCAAGTTTTAATACTATGATAATAACAAACCAATTTCATTTTATATTGACTTAGGTCTACCCAAGTTTTCTTTTCACGTAACTCGGATCTTATCTCGATTCAATTCTGGAGTCAGAGTTTTAAAACTATGATAATAATCATTTTTGTTCATATGTTGATTAGGATCAATGATACCACACTCGTGACAGGAGTCTTGTCCTAGCTCAGCCAATAAATAAAATTTTAAAGCTATAATAATAATTATTTTTATTTATACATTGACTTGGGTGACCCCAAGTGACTCAAATTTTGCCCCAGATCAAGTTGAGTTTTATAAACTATGATAATAACTATTTTTAGTTGTAATAGTTGGACAATTTTAGAATTAAGATTCTTGCAAAGATATTTTAAAAATAAAAAATAATAAGTTGTTTTTTAAATAAATATCCTCTCTCTATATCTCATATTAACCAAACACTAGATATCAAACATCAACCTCAATTCTGTATATTCTCTTTCTTCTTCTTCTATAAATCATATTTGTCCAAAAACAAAAACATCAACTTCAAATAACGTGTTAGATATTCCCCTCCTTAAAAAAGAGGGTTTTTCTAGAATATGAATACCTGAGAAACCCTGTCCAGAAATAAAATTAGAACATGAATCCGTCGGGTTAATGACAGAGTTGTTAAGGATGATGTAAGATGTTTTTCCTGCTTGGATCATGTTGATGCCACAAAACCAAGCTTCATACAATGGTCACTATATGACACAGTGTGCTGCGAGATTCAAGGTCCCACGACTTAACTCTTCTTTGGGTCATATTGAAAGGGGATGTTTCAAATTGCGTTTTTAAAAATATATTTTTTAAAAAAATGAAAATTTCAATTTCAATTTTTTATTTTAGATCAAAGTTTTTGGAGGGTTTTAAAACATTTTAATATGTTAATATTAAAAATAATTTTTTAAAAATAAAAAAATATTTTTTAATATATTTTAAATAAAAAACACTTTAAAAAATAAAATTTCCAAACAATAAAAAAGTCATCTAATTTGAAGGTCACAGTGGCACCGCTGGGAAGTCATTTATTAGGGTTTCAAGTAGTAATGGTATTCATGGCATTGCCATGGTTCCCACCGCATGCAAAGCATTCATGGCTGCTCGCCCGAGCATTGTGGAATTAGTTTTCTCTAATTGAAAACTATTTAATTTATTATCGTCTAAATATTACCGGGTTAGCCAGACTAATTCACGGTCTAAATATTTGATTGGTGGTTGTGGTTGTGGTCCTCTTCAACGCTGTAATTAATGAGAATAATTCGGTGGAGAGTTTCCTGTCATATTTATTGTGACCCATCAAGACATTGAATTTGAATGTACAAACCAGGACTGTTTACAGCTCACTTTCGATACCTTATGTCTCTGGTGATGACAGCTCACTTTTGACAACTTTGTGTTGAGAGATGATATCTAGGTTATCAAAATTGTTTTTGAACATGGTACGGAAATGTGTATAGAAAAATCATAATTAAAATATTTAAAAATAAAATATGATATAATTATATTCATAAAACTTTGTTGATTAAGGTTTATACATGATTTAAAATAATTTAAAAATACAATACAAAACAATTATATTCTTAAAATTTTATTACTTATAAACTAACAAATATAAAATAAACACTATGGTGGCATGCTATTTACACTTTATTTCTAAAACATTCTTCAAAATTATTAATTTCTAAAACATTCATCAAAATTATTATTATTATTATCAAAATTCGTTACAAAACCCTTGGAAACGTTGAAGAAATTGTTTCTTGCAGGTTTATAAACAAAGTTGGGTGGGATTCGGAGTTGGTGAATAAGTCATACCCTTGGATTGAGAAGCAAATTGTTTACAGGCCTCAGGTTGCACCTTGGCAGGCTGTTGTAAGGGACAGTCTTTTGGGTGTTGGAGTCGCACCTTTCAACGGATTCACTTATGATCACATTTATGGAACCAAGTTTGGTGGTACCATTTTTGACCGATTCGGCCGCCGGCACACTGCCGCCGAACTTCTTGCTCCTGCTGATCCTCGGAAGCTCACTGTGCTGGTGCATGCCACAGTCCAAAAGGTTTTGTTTGATACATCAGGTACGTTAAACTGCACAAGAACTTCGCAATGTTATTGTAAGAGATTGCGGATACACATAACTTAGGAGATCATAATGTTCAACCCAGGAAAGCGACCAAAAGCAGCCGGAGTCCTATTCAAAGATGAAAATGGAAACCAGCATCAGGCGTTTCTGTCGAGCAGCCTGAAGAGTGAAGTAATACTGTCATGTGGGGCCATTGGCACCCCTCAGATGCTATTGCTTAGTGGTGTTGGGCCGAAAGCTGAACTTGAGGAGATGAAAATTTCATCAGTCCTCGACAATAAGTTTGTTGGGCAAGGCATGGCTGATAACCCCATGAATGCAGTTTTTGTTCCCTCTAAGAAACCAGTAAAGCAGTCGCTCATACAAACTGTCGGGATTACCAAGATGGGTGTGTACATTGAAGCTAGCAGTGGATTTGGGGAGTCGGATGACAGCATAGAATGTCACCATGGAATAATATCCGCAGAGGTAAGGAACATTTCATATTGGCACGTTAAACATATCCTTAATTTATGCACAATGCAGCTCCTTTAAAAATGATTTTGGTCAACTGACAGTGAAGTAAGAATATAAAGTTCATTTTTCCTTATAAACAGATAGGGCAACTATCAGCCATACCTCCAAAGCAAAGGACACCGGAGGCCATCCAAGCATACATTAGACGAAAGAAGGACATCCCACGTGAGGCATTCAGGGGAGGCTTTATCCTTGAAAAGATCGCCAAGCCAATTTCCACTGGCCAGCTCAAATTGATCAGCACAAATGCTGAGGATAACCCTTCTGTCACCTTCAACTACTTTAAACATCCACATGATTTACAGAGCTGTGTTGATGGTATTCACATGATTATAAAGATGGTGCAATCAGAACACTTCACTAATTTTACCCAATTTGACAAGCAGACCACAGACAAGATTCTTAACATGAGTGTCAGTGCTAATGTAAACTTTATACCTAAGCATACCAATGACACCAAGTCCCTGGAGCAGTTCTGCAAGGACACCGTGCTCACAATCTGGCACTATCATGGCGGGTGTCATGTTGGCAAGGTGGTGGACCGCGAGCACAAAGTTCTTGGTGCGCACAGGCTTCGCATTGTGGATGGATCAGTATTTGATGAATCTCCTGGGACTAATCCTCAAGCCACCATCATGATGATGGGGAGGTAGGAATATCTTAAAAACCCTGCTTAAACTGAGATACTTCTTCACAGTAGTGCTCTTTCCTTCTGTAGAACACATCAGGTTAATTATATAACTGTTTATATATATATATTTTTAAATGGTTTCTTCACTGTGATATGCAGGTATATGGGACTGAAAATTTTAAGAGATAGACTAGGAAAAGCAGCTGGTGTTTAGGGGCTGAGCAACCAGGAGCAATATTGGTTTGAGTCGTGCAAAATGTAATGTAGTTATATATATATATATTTATTTTTAGCAAGCATTTTGTCATGTGTAGAAATGACTTGCTTTTGAAAACATTACATTTCCATTTTATTTGTGTCCTTAATATATAGTAGTGACTCTGTCTGTGCGCCTTTTGGTTGTGAAC
The DNA here is from genome assembly GCA_032356905.1 of Salix exigua. Taxonomy (NCBI): domain Eukaryota; kingdom Viridiplantae; phylum Streptophyta; class Magnoliopsida; order Malpighiales; family Salicaceae; genus Salix; species Salix exigua. Next base: position 3,279,875 of record CM063590.1, on the reverse strand, counting down.
ATCTTAATTAAATCTAATCTTTCAGGGCTTCTTTTTGGCTGAAAAGAAACAAGGAATGGAATCAAAACCTCCCTTTAGCTTCTCACAATAACATCAGACTCTATTGAAAAGAATGAAGAAGTGATTGAATTTGCTCAAGTAATTATCATTGATACTGAATCATGTACTCATACACGGAAATTTCAATTTATTCCTAAAAGTCAGGAATCAATTACTGCATTGTAGTCTATCCAGCGACATATTAGGAATTACAATAGAAAGTTAATAAATACAAACCATCAAGTTGGAGAGTGGATATCGTATGCTCCCAACTTGCTAACCATAGAAACAAAGATCTATTTTCCCATGGAACTGTCTTGGATCTTGTCTCTGATATTATAACAATTCATCTCAGTGTGCCTAATTCTCTCATGGATTGGCTGCAATGTGTAAGACAATCTTATTGTTGCAATATAGCAAGTTAGATTCATGGTGCAAAATTCTCAAGTCTCGCAATAGACATCAAAACCATATTAATTCATAGCAAGCTTTTGTCACTGCATGGTATTATGATTCAGCAGAAGAGAGCAAAACTATTTTATATCAATTCTACCTCCAAGATATCAGTGATGGTCCAAGAAAAACACAGTAGCCCATTCAAGATCTCCTAGGGAGTAGGCAACCTGCCTAATTTGAGTCATAGTAAGCCCTCAACTTGAACTCACTATTGGAAGAGAAAAATAAACCTCAACCAGATGCACCTTTTAAATATCAAACAACTTAAATTAATAGACCCATCAATATTCTATACCAGCTTAAATCTTTGAGCAAGGTGCCTTTGTTTGATAATTTTAAGCCAGGTTCCATAGAAGTACCAATAGGGGCAATGTCTGATACCCCTACATCCTCAATGACTTCTAGTATAAACTTTCGTTGTGAAATAAAAATTTCATTCTTTCAAACATACCTCAATTCTAAGAAATTATTTTAAAGCACTAATGTCTTTGGTATGATTATGGTTATGTTGAAATTGTTTAGTTGCAATAATGTCAACAAAATCATTTTTAGAGATCTGAATATCGTTTATATATATATCAAGAGAGCAATAGGATGTACCCTATTTTGTGGTGAATAGAGAATAATCAACTCTTGATTTTATAAAACTAGTAAAGTAGATAGCTTTGGAAAACTTGGCAATCCACTACGAGATGCTTGTTTTAAACCATATAGCGACTTATAAAGGCAACAAACTAGATGGTTTTGTCCCTGTCATTGAAGGTATGGCAAAAGAGACATATATTTCTTTAGTTGATTCATCGTGAAGGAAAACATTGTGGACATCCATATAGTGAAGGGACCAACCATGAGTTACGATTAATGCAAGCAACGAATAGAGATGATCTTGACAATTAGAGAAAAGGTATTGTGGCAGTTGACACCTTCCAATTGGGTAGTGCTTGATAGAACCATCTGAACGATGTTTAATTTTGTATACCCATTTACATCCAATCTGTGTCTTGCTTGTCGAGATTGGAGTAAGAGACCACGTGTCATTAGACCAGAGAGCTTGTAATTTAGAACGCATTGCCTCTTCATACTCAGGATGAGTACCAGCCTCTGAACTAGACCTGGGTTTTGTGATGGTATTGATTTGAGAAACAAATATGTGATATGTAGGGGTGTATCAATGATATATGTACTTTTGGTCAGACATTTGGTAAAAAGGCTGATTGGTGAGAGTAAATGTTTGAGCATACAAAGTTGTTAAGCTTAGTTGGTGAGCTAATATGATGGTTAGATCGATGAAGCAAGGCAGTTTCGGGTGTGGGTGCGTTGTCATCATTAAAATAGAGGAGGGTGGTCCGAAAGGGATAGGTAAGAGGATAAATCTAGTGTGAGAAAGGGTGAAATGGTTAATGGTGATAGAGCAATTGACATTGGTAACATAAGCTAAACAACCAAAAACATAGTTATGGAAAAAAGAAGGCAGTTTGGAGTAGAGAAGTTCAAATGGAGGTTTGAAAGAGAACACTAAGGAAGGTAGTCAATTGATGATATGGATAGTAGTAAGAGCACATTCTCCCAAAACTAGGTTTGGAGTTGAGGTTGCAATTTAAAAGATCGAGTTACTTGTAAGATGTAACATTGTTTATGTTCCACAACTCTATTTTATTGAGGCGTGTAAAAATAAGAGTTTTGAAAAATAACACCAGTATTTTGAAAAAAGGAATGAAGGGATATAAATTCCCCACCATTATCACTTTAAAAAACCTTAATGGGAGATTCAAATTATATGAGAACATAATTACAGAAGTGTTTTAAAAGAGATTATGTTTTAGAATTCTGATTCATAAAAAAATTCATATAAAACGTGTGTAATCATCAATGATAGTAAGAAAGTGATAAGTACCATAAATAAAAAGGTGTCTATAATGACCCCAAATGTCACAATGAATTATCTCAAAAGGTTTTATAGAGGAAATGACATATTACGAGAAATAACTTTAGGCAAAAATGGTTTAGTTACGGTATCTGTTTGAGAACTAGATTCTGCATTTTTTTTCATTTAAAAGCGATAAGAGTTATTTCAAATGAGTCTTTCAAATTCCTACAATTGATTTTTCATTTCTTTAAAAATCTCTCTAACACATTTTTAGCAGTAGAGTTGTTGTTGTTGAAGCGTCTTGCACTTGAGCTGTGTTTTGCCTTAACAGGTTTGGACCCATTGACACGGTTCTGCACAGTGAAAACATTGCTCTTCTAGATCCAAAATTGTGTGTCTCTTTTTCAAATATGCATCCTTTAGTGAAATTGTCTAGCAAATTGTCTTGCGGTCTAAGATCTCGTGGTCCATAAAGTGGCAGGAATGTTCAAACCTCTTTGTACTTATCAATGGATTTGGTTTGTTGTTGTTTCTTTGAATTGTTCTGGTAGTTCTACCAACAGAGTCATTGACGGTGTGTGCTGAGCTTAAGAGACACTGTTTTTCTTCTTAAGAGACAAAGGAATAAGCTTGACAAACTGAAAGATGGGCTTCATCAGGAGAACTTGTCCACAAATAACATTGTAAGATTCATTCAACAACATAAGAAATATCATCAATATTTATTGATCTTATCCATGTATTATATCGTTGGAGGAAGCTATTTCGTCCCACAGAACCTTCAATTTTGTGTAATAGACTAAGACAAAGAGTTGTTCTTGTCGAAAACAAGTGATGTTGATGAATCTCAATTAATGAGGTGCATTGCTTTGAGAGAATCAGTCATGAAGATCTTCCCAAACTTCATGAGAAGTAAAGTTGTATATCACAGTCTGAAATGTCTAGGCTGATAGTGTTAATGATCCACAAGTGAATCATATCATTACATCGAGACCAAGCCAAATACCTTCAGGATCAGTTTCTTCATAAGGGGCTCTAATTGAGCCATTGACAAAGCTTAACTTGTTTTTGGAATTCATTCCAGAGTCATAGCCCTTTCCAAGTAGAATAATTATCTCCATTCAAGGTTTGGAAATCAATACCAAACCTCGATGATCTAAATGGTGAGTGAAATAGGGATTTGAGATATTCCCTTTTGAAAAAATTACATGAGCTTCTAGGTCTGATGTGCTAGAATCGACAATTTTCTTGCCAAAGATAAAGTTCAATTCTGATATTTCATTGTTGATCATCATGGATGAAGAAGAGAGATGCTACATGAGATATTTAATTACATTGATGAGTTAGGATCTTAATCTAGTTCTAGTACCATAAAAACAATGAAGAAGAGATTGAATTTGCTCAAGTAATTCTCAATGATGTTGAATCATATACTTATACAAGGAGATCACAATTGATTCCTACAAGTCAGGAATCAGTTGTTGTATTGTAGTCTATTCAACTACATATTAGGAATAACAATAGAAAGTTAATAAATACATATCTTTTATTCTATATATGTTTGCTATTTTATACATGGAAGGTTTATTCTATATACATACATATATATATATATATATAATGAAACTTACATTAAGTGAGTAACTCTTTTGGATTTTAAATTTATTTAATTTTTAAAAAGAAGTAAAAAAAAAGGTTGAAACCAAAGGAAGCAGAATATTCTAAAAAAAAATCTTTCGAAACCAAATATCCCATCAAAACACACAAATTTCCATCTTTAATTATCAATGTTTAACTTATTTCAATTTCAATCTCCATAACATAAAGGAACGAGAACACTTTTTTTTTGTTTTTTTTTTGTTTTTGTTTTTTAACCTTTGGCATTTTTGCTCATCTTTTCATCTAACTTCACTTTTTTTGTTCTCTTCTCACATAATTTCCAACCATAATATCATGACATATCAACAAATATATGCTCTACTAATCCTTAGTTAATGGAAAAGGAAAACATATAAAAAGTTAAAGCTCCACATGGATAAAGAAATTAAAAGATAAACAAGCTCAAAGGACTAAGGATAGTATTCTTTATGTTGACATTTTGGTTCAAGTAGTTAAAATTCTTAATGCCCTTGCAACATATGTAATGTGAAAGTAATCTCAACAAGATATGGAATGAGTTCTCGAGATAAATAAATTGAAAAATACACAATTAAAAATTATATGTTGCAAGCTTAAGAGCATGTATTGGTATAACCCTATAAAGTCAACATTACATATTCTCAACGTCCATACCTAAACTAATTAAATATTAAAACTTGCATGCACACTTCTTCATTCTTTATATTTTGATCCCCCAACTAATTCTCATATATAATTCTCTTATTCTTATAAACCAATGGGAAATTTCAAAAGATCAAACATAGATTTTTTTATATTTTTTGAAAAACCACAAATAAAGCCAAAATTCTCTCAATACCCCACACTTCAAATACAATATTGTCATTAATGTTAAAATAATATAAAAGGGAATATAGGACAATAAAAAAAAGTAAAATGCAAAAAATAAAAGTAAGGGAAAAAGAAAGCAAATATGTGTTGTCCTTTATTTGGGTTGGCTCCTAGGAAGTGTTTTTGTTTTAGATCATTGTCTTGACATATTGCATTATCATTCTCCATAGATTGATTCAGCTAACTCCACAAAAACGACGAGTGTTGTTGTCCAATATTCATAGAAAAGTTTCAAACGATACTCATTGACATTGAGTACTTTGTTGGTTTCTAAACTTTTAGTTTTAACTGCACCATAAGGAAAAATATTAGAAACAACAAAGGGTCCAATCCAAGGAGAGCGTAACTTTCTGGGAAAAAGTTTCAAATGCGAATCATAAAGAAAGACTTTGTCTCCAACATTAAATTCCTTTCTTGTAATCATTTGGTCATGAAGACTCTTGGTATCTTCCTTGTAAATCCTTGCATTCTCATAAACATCATTTCAAATCTCTTCCAACTCAATCACAATTATCTTGCAATCCCAACAACATTATAATCAAAGCTATATCATTGAATGACCCAAAAAGCTTTGTGTTCAAGCTCCACTGGTAGATGACATGTTTTTTTCTCCATAAATCATCTTATTAGTTGACATTCATATGAGTGATTTGTAAGCAGATTGATAAGCCCAAAGTGCATCGCTAAGTCATAGATTCCAATATCTTCAGTGAGGCTGCACTATTTTCTCTAAAATGGACTTGATTTCTCGATTTAAAATTTCAACTTGACCATTTGTTTGAGGATAGTAGGTGTCGTAACCCAATTTTTGGGTTACTTCCAAAAAAAATAACAAAAATAAAATAAAAGGAACCGGCGTAGATAGAAAAATCAATCTGGAAACTTTGGTTGTTGTCGCGAGTCAAATTGTATCTCTTTGGTTCCAAAAATAGAAAAAAAATACAGATTCAAGGCAAAAATAATTTATCGTTTGATGAATCTGTGTAAAAATTAAGTTAAACGACATAATTATATTTTTTATGGATTGATTCGATTTAATCATCGACAAATTTAAAGTTTAATTATGATCAGGAATTAATTTAAGGTCCAATTAAAGGATTTAATTAAGTGCAAGGACTTAATTATACTTTAAATTGATCAAATTATTTTTATTAAGGGCTTAGTTAATGAGAAATAAATTTCTTTAATTTAATTTGGGCTCAATTGATGAGAATGGAATTTTTGGAGATCGATTTGAATTTTTAAGTCAATTATGCGAAATCAGGGACCGAATTGAATGAATTGAGAATCTAATGGTCAATTGAGGATTAAATCACGCAAATCGGAAACCAAAGACTAAAATAAAAAAGGCGCACACATTAAAGGTGCTATTGAAATTTTGACGGGGATACGATTGCGTAAAATTAAAAGTTTAAAACTAATCGGGGGCACGATCGAACCAATCAAACATTGAGAGACTAAATTGTATTTTTTTCAACACAAATTTGGCATGTCCCTGCACTATTTCGACACCTGAACAGTGCAGGAACAACCCTGCATCCCCTTGGCCCTCTGCAACAATGCAAAGGCCACAACACGCCCCTCAGCCCTCTGCAAAACATAGAGGGCAACAACGCGCGCACACACAAAATGCATGCCTATTTCCCTATAAATATCTTTTGCAGCATGCAGAAAACCATTGTGAAACACGGGGAAGAAGACGATAACAGAGGGGAGAAATTTTGAAGAAAACCATTGTGAAACAATCCCACTATGGTTGCCAACCATGGTCATCTTCTTCCGTTGATAGAGTCACCATCAAGAAAGCAGAATCACGTTACAATGAGGAGCAAAAATTGACAGAAAAATGGGGTAAAAAACTCCTCTCTCTCTCTCTCTAAAAACAATCGTGAAGCAGCCATCGTCTCTGTCTTCCATCAGCAACCAAAAGCCACCACTTGCAGCTCACCGTGACCACCATCAGGTCCAGCTTCTTCTCCAGCTCCGACGAGTGAACTAGCAGCAACGACGAGCTCGAACCCGTAGTAGACCAGCGACTTCCAACGCCTTCTCCGGCCACCACATGCCTCCATTTTCGACGCCACCACGACACGAATCATTATCTCTGCCTCCTCTATCCAACGGTACTAGCAGATACACCTTTCATCATAGTCAAAAAATAGATTGTTCATCGTCACCCTCAATCTGCATGTGAGCAGCAGGACACAATTTGCACCGCATTGTTCACGTGGGTCGGACTGAGATGCCCGACCCAATTCCTAAGGGAACTTGGCTTCCATCCCGTGAGGACTTGAAGCCCAACCCACAAATATCTGGGCTTCCACCCCGTGAGGACTGGAAGCCCAACCCACTCATTGTGGGTTGGCAGCCCAACCCAAAACAATAATAAAAAAATACAAATTGACAAAAAAATTATTTTTATTTTTTTAACTACTATTATTATTACAAAAAAAATCAAAAAATATTAAAAAATGTATTTGTTTTTGTGCATACGGCCAAATTCCATGATTTTTTCTATACATATTTTTCGTAAAAAATATGTTGCATCTTTCTCATATTTTGAAACGAAAATTGGATATCATAACCAGTTTATGATTATCCGTTGGAATTTGGCCAAAATATCAAAAATAATTATAAATATTTTTGTTTCATCTATCAGGGTATAAATTTACATTGTAAAGTACACCCACGGATAATTTTTTTTTACTACAATGTAAAATTACATTGTAAAATACACCCGTAGATAAAAACAATTTTATTACGGTGTAAAATTATATTGTAAAGTACATCCATAGATAAAAAAAACTTATAACTACGGTGTAAAATTACATTGTAAAGTACACAAACAGACACAAAAAAAAAATATATTTTTTTAAAATGCAGTGTAAAATTTTAACTTGGAAAAACAATCAAACAACAATGCAGCTTACCATAGGTAGGGTGCAATGGGGGTGATGTGTCTTCCCCTTGCACAACAAGTCTCCTTACCCAAGACTCACGCAGACCAATAGGTTTTCTAATGACTGTAATACTAGGTGGCGACTCCTAATAATTATAGTCATAAACTTTACGGCTATGAACAACCCCATTTTCACCGCGCAACGTTGTCTATCCGAATCAAGGGGTGATGGCGCGGCGCGAATCGCGCCCAAAAATCATCATTGCGACAGTAGGTTGTAGAAGTCTGATAAGTTACATGATATTTGTCTAACAATGCTTCCATTGAATGATTGGCAAAACATGTGTCATGATCACTAATGACATTTTTAAGGACTCCAAGTCTGTCAAATATGTGAGTCTTCTCAAAATCTTAAACAACCTTAGCATAATTAGTTCTTGTGACTTTCACCTCAATCCATTTGGACATATAATCAACAACAATAAGGATATAAAGACTACCAAAAGAAAAAAGAAATGAACTCATAAAATCAATACCCCAAAAATAAAATAAAAAAAAATCACTTACAAGAATATTCATTAAAGGTATTTGATTCTTAGAAGTGATATTACATGTTCTTTGGATTGTTCATATGATTTGCAAAAATGATAGGCATCCTTAAAAATAGATGGCCAATAGAAACCACTTTCAATTATGTTGTGGGTTATTGTTTGTATTCTAAAATGCCTACCACAAGAATGAGAATGACAAAAAATGAAAATGACAAAAGGTGAAAATGAAATGAACTTTATTTTATGATACACATCTCCTAACTACTTGATCTAAACATAAATTTTCACAGATAAAGAGTGTCCTAAAAATAATATTTAGCATCAACTTGTAGCTTATCTTTTATGATTTAGACAAACCTAGAAGAAATTATTTGGTGAATAAATAGTTCAATTGGTGAAAAAATTATTTTTTATATCGCTGGACTTTCTCATTCTCTTCCATCCAAGAATCATGAGCCTCCATCATTCCAGCTCCACAAGCAGGGCAACATGAGGTATCAGCAGCTAGCGTCTCCGATCCACTGGGACAAGTTTTTAGCAGTTGCACCATTACCATCGAGAGCAGCAACATGATGCCTTCTGCACCGTGAGTACCCACTAATTGCACCATAACCAGCATGAGCAGCAGCACTTTTGTTTCCAGCTGAGAGATTCATCCACAGAATTGGTCCTGGTCAGGATCAGCAGCTGGAGTTTTTTGTTTTCTATCAGCCATGGTCGTCTGTCCTCAGCTTCAATGTGAGCAACAGCCATAGCCACCTTTTCTTCCTAGGTGCAGCGACGCCAACAGCTCCATGGAACCTCCTTCTCTGTCACCAACAGTGTCTCCATCAGCATCTCTCGCTGGCAGGCAAGTCTCCTTTCCCTTCCTTCTTGTATGTCTATTCTCGTTTGCAAGCCGTGAATTAATTCACGTGCTGCTACTGCTGGCAAATACTGGCAGCAGTGGGGTAATGGTACAGCCCATTTTAAAAACAATTTCCTTGGGCTTTTAGTTCGCCCAACTCAACCAGACCGAGTTGGCATTTGGCATTTGGCATTGAAAAACATATTTTGCCTTTCTTGTAATTTTTAATTTGTTTTTACGTTTAGTATTTTTTTAAACATATCTTTGTAAAAATTGAAATATCAAAATTATATTAAAATGTTTTTTTATCGTTGCTGTGTGTTATATATGGCTAAATATGTCAAATAAATTCATGTTTTAATAAAAAAAAAATAGTTTTTTTTTTCATTTGCCTGGGATTTTAATAACAAGTTTATTAAATCCCTAAGAGTTTGATCACTATTTATGAAATAATAATCGATCAATATTTATGAAATAATAATCAATCAATATTCATTTAATTTATAAGAAAAAATAGGAAAATATTATGATGAAATATTAGACCTATTAATAGGATGACATTTAAAATATTAGTGATAAACCTGGTAAAATTCTCAAAGTATTTTAAATATTCATCAGTTTTAATTGAGAGTATTTTAATTAGTCTTACCTTAATTCATGATAAGCAATGGTAAATATCTTAATATGAATATTGGACCAATGAGAAAGTTGATATTTAAAACATTAATAATTTATAAAAAAAATCTCAAAGTTATCATGAATATTTATCCATTTTAACTGGGAGTATTCTATCACAATAACTCTTATCTATGATAGATGAACTACGTTAAATCATTTACATGGATTAACCGATATAAGCATTTATTTGAGTACACGAGCCTATAACAGATCAGAAAGATAAATTTATTTATATGAATAAATTTTAAGCCAAAATCTATGTTATGAAACCATCCAAATATCTAAATCACACTAAACTTATAAAGTGATTATACATTCTCTAATTATAAGTAGACTTTTACCTTTCGAGTCTCTAAGAAAGACAAGAGCATTCAGGTTTTCTAATGTAAGCCTGAAAAATAACTTTTACTTAAATGTGAAATAAAATAAATGAAAGTGAAATAATTATAATATATAGATATAGATATATATTCTTAATAAATTTGGAATAAAGAATTTTCCTGTATAAATTCCCCTATCAAGATATTTCAAAATAAAAATAGTTAACTCATAAATAAGGAGGATTAGGTTAAATTAAAAAAAAGAAGACCAAAAGGAGGAATGACCAAATTATAAAAGGAAAGGAAATGGGGGCCAAAATGATGCATGTTTGATTTATTAGATAATCGAAAGCATAGAATTTTGAATGCTATTAAGTTGCCAGCCCTGCATGCTGCCATGCTATGCCTTTTCTGCTAAAACACTACGATATTTTTTTCCTCTACGAAGCACTTCTTCGTCATTTCTTTGTTTTATTTGTAAGACTTAATTATTTAAATCTTTATTAGTGACCCATGTGATATAAGCTCATGTGACATAGTGGGGTTGTGGAAGAACCATCTCATTCCATCATGTGACATAGAGGGTCATGGGATTATGTTAACCACCTCAAACCTAATTATGATTGGTTGATGTTAGAAGTGGTTTCCTAATATCTCCTACTATGATGGGCTTGTGGGGTTCAAAATGTAGTGGGAAACTTGTCCTCTCTCTATCCATAGACAGGTATTCAGACAACCCATCAAAGTATCCGAAGAGAGAGAAGCAATTTTCTATCTGGTGTCCACCTGTCTTAGGAAGCCTCACACTTAACACCCAAAACAGAGACAATACACAGAATCTCTGTGTTTGGAATCACTCCAAGAATAATTCAATTACTGAATCAAAATAGTTCAAAAAAAACAATGCCTTTTCTTGTTTACAAAGACCCTATAAATACTAAGGCAGTCTCCTGCTTCAACGTAAATTCTATCTTGGAAAGAAAACATAAATAAGGAAAGTCTAATAGTAGTAATTATCTTGACAGAAAATAAAATTAAAAGAAGAAGCTAATTGAGCCGTAATTTCAGTGTTGATCACGCCATTGTGGAAGCCTCCTGATCTGCCTCAGTCTCCTGATCTGCATCACTATCAAGAAAGAAGATTGTTCAACATAAAGATTTGATCGTGAAAAGGTTGCGGTTATGCATCCGGGTAAGTCATTTAATTTCCGCATTATATAATTGTATTATATTATGATAATTGTGAGTTTACAGTATTAACAGATAGCACTTTCATTGTCGTTTCACTGCAGGATGACTAGCCATTAATGCCTAGATGCATTTGCTGACAGCACCATGGATGGCAGCCATGTCTGCACTCTTACAAACAACTCGGTGCCCTCCTCTACATTTGCGATTACAGCTCAATGGACGGCAGCCATCGCCTAACTTGGCATTGCTGGTGTTCAGGAGGTGACACTTTTAACAGACACAGTATATTTTTTCTTCGCCTGCTTTGTTTACTTAGCCATTTATCTTTTGAATGTATATATTTAGCATTCCATATTCTTATCATCCATTTACATCATTAGCTAACTATGTGTCGCTTTTCCACCTATGTCGTATACGTGAGCACATACTGTCTGAGATTTTTAGGGAGAAATCGTGTCCTGAAATTCTATGCTTACCATGCTATCCATGCAGCTATTTAAGCTCGCCCAATTTCTCACGTAAATCTCATTTACACATTGGAAGGTTGCCTGCGGAGGAGCGAGTGAAGTGCATGCATGGAGGTGAAGGTAGAAATAAAATTTCATGTGCTGTGAATTCTCTGACACCTTTCAATAAGAGCACTGTAACCCTTTTACTCCAAGCATATACAGGAAATTTTGCATAGCAGAAGGATTTCATAATCTAAGACAAAAATTCAACTTTATGCAGCAATTGAATCCAATATTTACAATAACGTCATATATTGTATCTCATTGTGCTAATGGTTGCATAATTGAATCTGGAAAGCATAGTGTCCATCTTCGTTGCTGCTTTTTAAGCTTCAATGACATTCAATAAAGAAAAGTCCATGTGGGATCTTCCCAAGCTCTTTTCAAGATGCACAGGACAGAAGTTTTTCGCTTGTTTGGTCATGGAAGCCCGCTTAACCACAGGGAAAGAGCTTACTGGATTTGTACTGCATAACTGTTTCATGGCCATAATTTATGAGAAAATCCATGCTCACTCATGCTGCCTCTGGATAAATTTCTTAATCTCTGCCAGAACTGTCTTCTTCCTATTCTCAATGTCCCTGAGCTAGCATGTCTCCTCAAGGACCCAAATTCTTGACCCTCAAATCCCAGAGGTGTGGTCAACAAATCAGATTTCGATAATGGCACAGGGTGATGGGGCTGTGAACTTTCCATGCTCTCACCAGAAACTCTTACATCCTTACTTTCTAAATCAATTAGAAGATTCTCTTGGCTACAACTACTTGACCTCTGCATATTTGCTTCATCAAACTCATTACAAACAAGCTTCAGGGCCTGAACCACTTCACCCATAAAAGGGCGGTGAGAAACTTCTGGTTGCACACACATCGATGCAATTGCTGCTACTTTGGCGATGGTATCAAATGAGACAGAGGACTTTATAGTTGGATCTACTATCGCTTCTAAGCCCTCCTTGCATGTGAGAAGCGGGCGAACATGCACAACAAGATTTTCCTGACCTGGTGGTTGAGACAAATCTACAGGTTTTCGTCCAGTTAGGAGCTCAAGGAGGACTACACCATAGCTGTAAACATCACTTTTCACCAGAAGGTGACCCATCATTGCATACTCTGGTGCCAAATAACTGGTAACAAGAAATAGCATACGGTAAGATATGTGTTTAAGTTGTAAAAAAATCTAAAAAAAGAAGTAACACGAAGCATGCCTTGATTCATCAATTCACTTAACTTCAAATAAATTGTATAAAGATAAATCGGAGTAAATTATACCCAAAAGTTCCCATAATATGTGTCGATATGTGTTTATTTCCCTCATCCACTGCTGGCCTAGCCAAGCCAAAATCTGAAACTTTAGGTGTAAAATCGGGTTCTAACAGTATGTTACTGGACTTGAAGTCTCGATGAATCACGCCAGGGCTTGAGTCTTCGTGCAAATATGCTAGGCCCCGAGCTGCACCTAGGGCAATCTTCATTCGGGCATCCCAGTTAAGTGGATCTGTTTCCTGGTCAACTCCTACAAGCACAGAAAAACAGCACAAAGAAAAACCACTTCTTCAAGAAATCAATGGTCTAGATAAAAAAAATACAGAAATATTTTTGGTTCTACCCACCATGTAAATGTGATTCAACACTTCCATTTGGAATAAGTTCATACACTAGGCAACGAGTATGCCCTTCTGTGCAAATACCAACCAATTTAACAAGGTTTCTGTGATGCAGACGGCTGAGCATCTCAACTTCTGCCAAGAATTCACGGCCACCATGCTGGTCATATCTCTTTAAGACCTTCACGGCCACTTCTCTTCCATCATCTAACAGGCCACTGTAGACAAGCCCAAATCCACCTTCTCCAAGGATTCGTGAAGCATCAAAGCTATTGGTGGCTCTCTCTATGTCATTCAAAGTAAATGTCTTTGCAGATCCCGTATATGTCATTGCCCCAGGGCTGAGGGACAGCGATTCAGAAGTGGGCATACTTCCAAAAATCATAGGCCCAGTAGCCCCTGCCAGGTATAAATAGTTGGAGAAACAATAAGAAAATTTTATGACATGAAATGTAGAAAAATAGTTGGAGAAACAATTTGAAATCACTAATTTCATTAGAAAAATTAAAAAGATGAACTTCATTATTTAAGTAATGCATAACTTTAGGGCAAAAATCAAAGTTTCTTTACCTGACGTTTTTGCTGGTGACTTTATTTGACTTGGAACATGTTGAGGTTCATGAACCTGAGTTTCACTTTTCCACAGCAAAAGCCAAGCAATTGCCATGCATATAACCAAGACAGTGAAAGAAGAGAGAATTACTACAGCCATCATGCTTCCACCAATCCCCTTTTTTTTCCTCCTAGGTACATCAACTCCTAAAGGTTTATTTGTCCTTCCATTGTTATCATGGCCGGTAAATGGTCCGTCATCAACAGTAGAAGTGCTCACAGGTGAAGGTGGAGATGGAGGAAGACCTGCAGGTTAAATAAGAGATTAAGAAGTCAGAAATCCAAGACAAGTATGAAGTCTAAATTCGAAATGAGTAACCTTTTTTTGAATGGCAGGGAAGAATAACCTATACAGGCCAATTGTATATCAATATGGCTTGTATTTTTTGACGTTGTCAAAACAAGAGGTGATGAGCAAACATTGAGGAGCATGATATTTAGGAGGAAAAAAAACAGGCAATATAAGAATTATAACACCCCTCAATTAAACTACATGAGAAAAGGCCCATATGAGCTTTCTTTCATCAGACACTTTAGCAATAAAATGGCCTCAATGAAAAGTCTGTCAAAACAGGTAGAAAGTGTTCAAGGATGAATCTAAAGGATAAATGATCTCAGTGAAGTTTGGAAAAGGTTAAATTTCCTAGAAACTTCTAAAAAATTAAAGAGATTTTCAGGGAAATTAAAAAGATGACCTAGATAACGAACGTATAATACTTCATAGGCACCAAAAAGGGAAGGCTTTATGATAACTTGTCTGTTCCAAAATTTCTTGTAGATTGAAAATGCAGAAGAATCATCAAATTTTACTCCTCGTGGAACCAGGTTGATGAGAACATTGCTTTTCCCTAGCTCTTGACCAGCAGCGTTTGCTCCCATGATACGGACTTGGCTGTGGTTCAGTGCAACACTAGCTGCAATTTCCTCAGCTAACTCTGTAACCAATGTGAAGAATGTGTATATCGCGACACTAAAACGGAGTTTAACTTGAATTGGCCACACACATCCACAGGGCGATCCAGCAGGCGTATATGTTAATGGCTCTGAACATGCTAGTGATGCACAATCTGCAAATACCTCTAGCAATAAGTACATGCGTGATATTTCAAATCTTAAATGATGGTGTAATGGATATATTATACTGTGCAACGAGGTATGTGCATGTTTTTACCTTCATTAGGAGGTGGAGGTGGCAGGGTCAGAATCTGCAATGGTGGTGGAGCCTTCATCTTCTTCAAGGATGAATCAAAAGGAGACATAGCAGGTGGATGAGCACGCACTTGCAGACATAAAACATGATCTCAGAGAGATATTTGTAAGCAATCACAATAATGAAGTTACAGATTCCAAGATTAAATCAAATACAAAAAAGTTAAGATCATGTACTGGTAGAATTGCTTGCAGATGATGAGGCAGGTACAGGAGACTCCCAGCTCGATGACGGAGATGGAGAGGCAGAAGGCCCTAAAAAATTCACAGAGAAATTTTGTACTTGCTGAGGTAATGCGCAACTTGCAGATTAATTTAATGTATTTATTAAGGTTCCACCAGGTTAGACAATCCTACCAAGTGGGTTATATTCAGGGGGAGAGATCCTGTAGGATGGTTCGGGAATTTTGACATGGTTCCTTCCATGACCATGGTGTCTGTGATCTGAGATTGAAGGGGAATATGCAGGTCTATGGACCCATTCTCTTGCAGGAGTTCCAAAATATGAATTGGAAGGTGCAAGTGCAATACTTGAAGGCCTGATGGAATGGTGTGGATGGAGAGCTACAGCTGGAAAAGATTTTTTTATTTATTTAGATCACATGTAATTAAAGGCATACTATTCCATGAGGTAACTTGAATCTTAAAAGTAGAAAAAATTATGTTAGACTGCCCACTAACCCTTGGTTGGAGACTGATCCGAAGATGATGAAATGTGGGACGCTTTGTTAGGTGTGAGACCTTTGTTTCCATGTCTTCCCCTAATGAGGTTAGAAGGAGCTTGCTCTGAATAGAAGGCAGAGTCTGTATCATAAAATTTATATATATATATATATATATATATACATATACATATAAAAAAAAATCTGCAATCAATTTAAGAGGCATCCATGTATCCTCAGTTGAATGCAAGGGTGTAGAGATGCAGCTTATAGTTTGTCTTCCATTATCTGAAAATATATCTTTAATTTTATAGAACATAGATCTAGATTTGAATATTTGGAAACAGTTCCTGGCAGCTCTTCAATATGTTATCAAAAGGATCCGAGGGGTGGGAGGGGGGGAATCTGCATAGACTAATATTGAATGCTGTTTCCATTTTTATTATGACCACTTGCAGCAGGATATGAAATTCTGTTCCAAGATTATAATGCTATATCATTTTTTCTTTTAATAAAATCTTCTCACCTGGATTAATGGATGGCTGTTGGCGTGGCCTGATTGGGGAAGCAGTAGGGGGCTTCTGAGGCAATCTGCTTGGTGACGGTGCAACTGGTATAGCAGCATTACAATTTGAAGCACGCAAAAGCAGTGTTTATTACATATAGAACAAAAAGATTGGATCTCATAACATATGGGGCACAAAAGGATATAATTTGCAAGATATTGATAATTGACTTGATTCCACAGGAGACATGCAAAGAGTGGGCTTCGTGCAAAATGCTACTAAGAAGGTTTACCTTCACAAAATTGAAATATTTTTTTAATTTATTAATTTCATTGAATGTTAAAGAACAGCTTGACTTCAGAGACTTAGCCAAGAAACGTATAGAAACAGCATCGTTTTGAAGGCTTGGGGAACATGTGTCTTATTGTGACTGTAAGTTGCATCAATTATATTTTCAACTAGTCGGCAAGCAATGGAAACAAAAAATGTGTGAAGCATGTCGCAGCCTGATGAATAAAGCTCCATGGGACTATTGAGACCAGGCGTGGAATGCTTATGGTAAACTGAATTGTGAGGTAGATCGTCAACCATTATAATGCTGATTGTATAACAGATAGTTAAAACCAGAACTTGCAAATAAATGCTTGTTATTGACCCTGTCAGATTGATAAAGGCTGCACAACCTGCGCCACAGATTTCTCACAATGAGATCATGTACACTGATAAGCCAATGGGTGGTTTTCATTTGTGATGGTAGACTGGTAGCACACACTCATGAAGATGCTAACAAGATTTTGGAATGACCACCACAGTTGAATGGCATTTTCACAGTTGATTAAGGAAACAATAAATCTACTGCTTTCAGTAGACTTTCTTAAGGTTTATAAAATTGATAATGCAGTCAAGATAGGCGATCCTTGTAGAACAAAATTTCAGTTTTCATGAAAATTACTACAATGACTGATAGCAGGGTGGGTTAGCTCAACATCAGATTCCGCTCAGAAAGATCATGAAACGGGGATAAGAAGGTTCTTGCATACAATTCAGTTCGATGATCCTAGAAACAACCATGCTATCGAACCCGAATCCAGTCCGAGTTTAAAATTCAACAGAAATTAGCATGTAGTGTGTATCAGCTAGTGGATGGATCAAACATAATTCAATGCCAGAACCAAATAAATAGGGTAAAGACAAGACCCCATTACCTGGAGATCCAAGAACAGACAAAGCACCAGCAACTACGAACATGATCACAAGCACAAAACCCTCCTGCTGCATCCTCATTTTCACCTGTAAAGAGACCGAAGGATCACCTCTTACAAAACACGAGTAGATGTGACTTGAAGGAACAAACTACCACACAGTGTACATGTCTTTAATTGAAAAGAAGAGACCCACATGTACAGTAAAAGAGAAGAGATGCGAGGACACCGCAGGTTAAAGAATTAAAGCACACAAAGAATGTGTTTGGTGGGGAGAACTTATGAGTGTATTCGACTCTTTCTTTTCCCCTCGGACTAATGTTCAAAGAATGGCTGGCTTTTTTTATGCTAGTAGAAGTGATCAAAGCTTGAAAAGCAAAACAGCAGTGCCCTTGAAAACAACTGGGTAGGTGACTGACACTTAAAGCTAAAAAGGTTGGCGAGCTCCCAGAGGTTAGTGGACGTGTGGGATCATTTCATGGCTGAAAGCTATCATCGAGTGTTAAATATAGGAACTGCTGGCCTCTTTTTCAGCTAATAGTGCCAAAATAATCTCCGACCCCCCCTCAGTGAGTATGATAAATAGACTGTGATTTGTATAATATATTTTAAGTTTGAATGATTATATGTATTTTTTTATGTATTTTTTAAGAATATAAGATAGTTAGTATTTATTTTATTTATTTATTGGATATACAAAACATTTTTTCAAAAAATAAAGTTTTGTCAATGTTTTTTCTTTTTTTTTTGCTAAAATTCAGTTTGTTTTTACTGGATCCACTTGTTTTTTTTCAAAAAAATAAAGTTTGTCAATGTTTTTTTTTCTTTCTAAAGTTAGGTTTGCTTTGACTCCATGTCTGTGATTATTGCTAAATTATTGATTTGTTATCTTCTTTTATTTTATTTTATTTTATTTTATTTTAAAATAATAATCTCAACTGGCTTTAGGTTTCACTAATTTGTTTATCTTAAAATTAATAATATGAACAAATAAGATGACGTATGTAATTGTAGCCTTACACGTGTCGATATCATGGTGAGGTATATTGTGAATGGACGTCCCCACCTGGGACAGGCACCGCTGGTGGAAGGTACTGGTCCTGGACACGTGTCGGTGTCACCTCCATTGTTAATTTTCTCTTGTAGAGTAAAACTGTAAAAGTGCACTCCATTTCCATGGGCCAGGGATCTTTCAGGCCTAAATTAAATTAAATGTGTCGGTGAATGACTGTGGGGTTGTTTCTGCTAACCGTTACTGCAAAATACAAGCGTGCCTTTTTCTTCGATAAATTCAAGGTTTACTTTCTTTCCCATTAGAATTTTTTTTTATAAATCACCAGGTATTCTAACAGTTGATATAGACTAATTCATGTTCGTATCGAGTAGATCCTGAAAAAATGAAAATACTCTTTAAATAACCGGTTCCATATAAGAGAAGGGATTGAATCCCTAACTTCTTTTAAAAGACAGAGTACCCTCAACATTAATACTAAGATCTCTTGGATATTATATATACCCTTTTAAGCTAGCATGTTGAATATGGTTTCCCCAAATCATTAACTTTTGAATTTTTAAAATAATAAGTTAACACATTTGTAATGAAAAAGTTAAAGCATGGATTTTTCTTTTGCATTGCGCAATTCAGAAAAGTTAAGGAAGTAATCAGAAAACATTTTTTTTTCTTTTCATTCTAGTTTACTTTTCTTTTTCAATAAAAAAAATCAAAGACTTATTTATTTTTCGAGAACAAGAAAAAAAAACACATCAAGATTACAACTATTTTTATAAAAATAAAATAAAAATTTTCAGCGTCTTCTGGCCATGAATGCATTTTGTTTCTATTGATTTTGAGCCTTGTGCTGCTATGTTTCATTGCGGTACTCTCTGATATACAATTGCATGTATCTCAGCTAGTTTTTGGATTTAAGTGATTTAGAAGTTTATTAAAATTATTTTTAAAGTGTTTTTTTATAAAAAAAAAATGCATTAAAATATCAGCACAAATTATCTAAAAACATTACAAAGATTTAGTCTAATGTAAAAAATAAAAATACAATCATTTAAAAAAAAAGCTTTTGAAACGCAATGTCAAACACCCCATAAGATTTGGTTCAATTGTGTTTTTTTATTTTGTTTTGTTTTTGAGAACTATTATATTCAAGAGTTTTGTGAATCATTAAATGATATTTTGATTGTAAATAGTCAACAGCTTCAGACTTTTTTTTTCCTTTCATATTACTCCTCTTCTTTTTTTATTAGGTTATTTTACTCCTCATTTAATATTTTATAAATCATAAAATGATATTTAGAATTATAAATAAGTAAAGCAATGCAGGATGAGAAAAAGATTAAAAGCAGTGAGTTTGCTGGTGTCTTGACTTCCATTTTTTTTATTATTATCAATTTAATCATTTCACGGAGATCTCACGATGTTAAGAAATTTAACCGATGCTTTTATTGGTAAAATGAAATTCCATTTTATTGATTCAAACAAAATAAAAGTTTATGGATCGAATTTTAAACTAAAACAAATATTTAACCCCTTTTTATGATAAAAAAAAATAACATCTTCCTGTCAATTTTTGTTTTATTAGAACCAATAAATTTGCTATCATTTATTGAGAAATAGAACCCTCGATTTATTAATCTATTAAACACAGGTAAGAACATGATGATGCATAAATCAGCAATTTACAGTTAAAGAAACACCACCAAAACATATTTCATTCACAGCAAGCATAGCGCAAATCAAACTACTAAAAATGATTCAATTAAGAATGTGATGATGCATGCATGAGAGGCAAGAATCGTTGTCACCACAGGCACGACGTGGTATCACACCACCAACCTGGTTACTTGCATAAATTTGCAAGCTGAAAAGGCTTAGCACCACATGATGATTGGCTTCACAGAAAGGCAAGGCCAGTGAGCTGATAGAGATCGATCTGCCTCCTGGGGAGCGTGATTCCTACATTTAGAGGGAGATGGAGTACAAAGTAGGGTCACATGGAGCCATCTGTGTGCTGGTATTGGACCCGTTTTCTTTCAAGAGCGTACGTTGGACTGCGGTCTTTGAATTATACGTACCCTTAGCCTTGTGCATGGCCTTCATTTAACTCCTATTATTCATGCAATTTTCTCGTGAGATTGATTCTCTTCTTAATTATCAAGTTTTTGTAAGTTCTCTTGGGCTAAAATAATCTAAAGTTTTTAGCTTTCGTATGAACTTATTCATCCTCTTTCGCTAGGGGTGTGTTTAGCATTGCTTTTGTTTTTGCGATTGAGCTTGAAAAAAAAAACAGTTTCAAAAAAAACATTTTTATTGTGGTTCAAAATAAGCAGTGAAGTGTTTGGTTAAAACTGTGGTTAAGTTAGAGGTTGAAAAAAAAATAGTTTTGGGTGTTTGATTACCAAGATTTTCATATTGTTTTTAACTTGTGAAATTACTTTAAAGTGTATGTATATATATATATATATATAATTTTTAAAATATTGTAAAATTAATAATTTTGTTTCATCAGACAAATTCTTTTTTTATTTTTAAAATATTTTTTTTAAATTTAGACTAGGTCACACCCAGCTAAATGGGCTGGCCTAGTTTAGCTGGACTTGGGCTGGGCCAAGAACAACCCCGCCCAGCACACGCAGAAGACTGAAACGGTGCGCTGCACTGTTCACGTCTTCTTTACGTGAACAGTGCATGCTACTGTTCACCAACCACAACGAGTGCTTTAACGGTCGATGTCGATGGGTAGAGGAGGACGCGATGGTTCTTCTTGTGGTGGTGGCGTTGGAGATGGTGGCCTGTGGTGGCCATGAGGAGCATCAAAAGCTTCCTTAGTGGAGAGAGAGAGTTGCCGCCATGGAGAGAGAACTGTGTTGTCGTCGTCTCATGCCTGTCGTTGTGTAGAGGAGATAGAGTTGCCGCTGTGGTTGTTGTGGTCGTCGTCATCTTCTCCAGCGACGGGAGCTTCTGCGACGAGAGCTTCATGCAGCTATCTTCATGCAATTCCAACGACCATGTTACGTAGAGGAGAGGAAGGGATGGGATGCAGACGAGAGGAGTACGGTTTATTTTTTAACGGTAATATTTTCTACAATTGTTGTTGAACACAACACAAATCACAGATAAAAAAACACCTCATTCATGCTTTTTTTGGAATGGAGTTTTGGCGAAAAAATGGAGTGGGTCCCATACCATAACCTGCATTCTGGTGTTATCCAAACACTAAATGTGTGTTGCCGTTTGGCAATCATGGAACGCACCACAATGTCAAACGGTCACTGGATTGAAATGTGAACTTAATTTGATGTGCAGAAGTTGGTGCGTCCAATAACACCTCTACTATTAAAGAAGATTAGTAAATAGACCGAATAACCTGATATAAATTCAATTATTCGTTATTTTCTATCATTCATTATGTGAGGAGGAAATTATTTTGATCTTTTTGTTAATACGTACAACTATGATTTAATTCATATTGCTTCACCCTAAAAGGAATGCTCTTTTTTCTTTCCTAAAAGCCTACGATCACCATGCTTGAAAGCAACGATTACACCAATCGAAGGGGGACAACAGAACCTAACTAAATGTTACAAAATTATTTAAAATAAAAATGATTGAGATATATAGTAGCTAGGACACGACACAATTTGGTGAAACATCATTTGATATATATATATATATGAGAGAGAGAGAGAGAGAGAGAGAGAGAGAGAGAGAGAGAGAGAGAGACGCACGCACGCAGAGAGAGAAAGAGACAGGGAGACAATGTGCAAGCCAACCGATGGAGACGATATATATTCGGTTTTCGATGATGATGTGGTTATCTACCGAGGATTTATTAATCTGTTGAAGTTCGATCCCACTGATTGACACGCGCTCGTAGAAAATATGTTGGGAGTGTTAGATGTATATTAAAATAAAATTATAATGTTTTGAAAATATTAAAAATTAAATTTTAAAACGATATATATATATTATATCCTCAATCTTTAAGAATAAGACAATTTAAATAATTTAGCCCTTTTAAATTTATAAAATTCACTTTTGATATAAAAATTCATTTGTATTATATATTTAGTCCCTCGATTAGAGAGAGAAGAAAGAGATGGGTCACCGAATTACAGTATCAAGAGAGAAAATTGTTGTTCATACTATTTGTAGCCATTAAAATGATTTTTCTTGGAGTCCATGCGTTTCATGTGACAAGAAGAACTTGATAGTTGCTATTTGGAACATAGTGTTGCCCAGATTAATCCATTTTCATTCAGATTTTTTTTTGACAATTTCTTGAGTTTTCTGGGTTTCAATTATATCCTCTCTCTTTTTTTCATGATGTGCGTGTTTAATTTCTTAAGAGACCATTCTAATTCATCTATAATTTGTTCTAGATGAAATCTTTTTTTAAAATTAAAACAATATTTATTTTAAGATATTATTTTTAATATGTACAATCTTGCATTGTATTTCTTTTCTTTTATGTTTTCCAGTCAATTTATTAATAAATGTGTGTCTTATTTTATTACTGTTTGATTAAAAAACAACTAATTATAATAGATAAACTCAACAAACACAGTAGGGTTACTCTGTAAAGCATGTGGTCTTTTACTGTAGACAAAACATTGTGTTGCATTGTACACTGTAGAAGATAATATCGACAACAACAATGAATCAAGGGATCAAGTTACAATTCTAGAAAGAGATCAAGATAAAGATTAATTCAACAGATCATGCACCTGCAGTAATGGAGATGAGAGATTTATGGAATCAAATAAAGGAGATATCAATCAGATTGAAATATGGAAGGAGATTAGCAAAATCAATGTATATTTATCTATCAAGATTTTACCGTTGCATACTTAGCTATAAATATACTGTCATGTATGTATGTTAATTACGGAAGTTAATAGACAACAATTCTTCTTCACTCTCTGTATTACAATTATCTTACATGGTATCAGAGCCACAAAAAGACTAACGTCTAAAATGTCATCTTCTTCTTCATCCTCTTCCTCTTCTTCTTCTTCTTCGTCCACCACCCTTAACCCTTCCCAAATGTCAACTGTAACACCAATCACCAATATTGTCTCTCTTAAGCTGACTCAAGATAACTATCCCCTCTAGAAAACGCAATTGTTGCATTATTTCCGTGGGCAGGATTTGTATGGTTATCTTGATGGAACCATAATCACTCCTCCAAAACTGATTTCTACACAACACCCTGATACAGGTGCTATCATCCAACATTCCAACCCTGCATATTTCCACTGGTTACGACAGGATAGTTTAATCTTTAGCACACTCATGTCTTCTACGACAGAATGTGTTCTAGCTTAAGTAATCTCCTATGATACTTCACATCAAGTGTGTGAGGCACTTGAAACAACTTCTCATCAAAATCAAGAGCTCATACAATCCAAATTCGAGCACAACTGGCCAATGCTAAGAAAACTAGTCAATCTGCAAATGACTACTTCTTGTTTATCAAAAGATTAAGTGATGAACTTGCCATGGCTGGACAACCTCTTCACTGTGATGAAATAATCTCATATGTTATTGCTGGATTGGGGCACGAATATGATGGATTGGTCTCTTCTATCTATACTCGAAATGATCCTATTTCCCTTGAAGAAGTCTACTCACTACTGGTTGTCACAGAATCTAGATTTAATCGACACCAAATGTCAACTCCTGCAACCTTGGCTGAAGCAAATATTGCTCAGCAGCATCATCCAAATTTCACCAAAAACAGATATGGCTCTCGTGGTAGAGGTCGTTTCAGCAACTATCGTGGTGGAGGTAACTTCTCAAACAATAAAAATGAAACACATAATTCATCTTCTATTATGTGTCAGGTATGTGGGAAAAATGGACACTTTGCCCGTAAATGCTACCATAGGTTTGATCTTGCTTATCAGCAGTCACCTTCTTCCGCAAATAAACAAGCATCCATCACAACCCATGACTGAGATAACAACTGGCATGCTGACACAGGGGCTACACATCACATTACCCATGATATGGCCAATTTAAACATCAAGAATGACAATTATAATGGCTCCGATCAAGTTCAAGTTGGCAATGGTCAAGGTTTGGCTATTACTAAAACTGGCAATTCTATTCTCCAAACTTCTCATTCATTTCTCTTAAATCACGTTCTCTTAGTACCTCAAATTCATAAAAATTTGTTATCTGTCCAAAATTTTTGCATTGACAATCATGTTTACTTTGAATTTCATGGACACTATTTTCTTGTGAAGGGCTACTCGGGAACCATCCTTCATCGTGGATATGTCAATGATGGGTTGTATCATTTCACATCCACAAAAATCCCTCCACAAGCTTTCTCCAGTGTTTGCACCACCTTTGATCAATGGCATCGTCGCCTTGGTCACCCTGCCTCTTCAGTCATTAAATGTGTCTTAAACTCCAATAAACTGCCAGTTGATAAAGTTTCAATGCATAATGTATGTTCTGCTTGCCAACTAGCAAAGAGTCATGCTTTACATTTTAAAAATTCAAATTATGTTTCAAAACATCCTTTAGATCTAATCTTCACTGATGTTTGGGGTCCAACTGTTGTAGCGTCCAGTACCGGTGCTCATTATTATGTCAGCTTTCTTGACAATTTTTCAAAATTTTTATGGTTATTTCCAATAAAACTCAAATATGATGTTGAGAACATATTCCTACAATTTCAAACCTATGTGGAAAAGCAATTCAACCATCAAATAAAGGTCATTCAATCAGATTGGGGTGGCGAATATCGTTGCCTGCATAATTATTTCAAAGCTAATGGCATCACTCATCGTCTTGCATGTCCACATACTCACCAACAAAATAGTGTCATAGAACGCAAACACAGACATATTGTGGAAGTCGGTCTAAGTCTATTAGCTCACTCACACTATCTCAGATCCTACAATAATTATAAATTGGATTTTAGAAGTAAATCATGCATCTTTATTGGCTATAACAACAATCATCATGGTTATAAATGCTTGGATTTAACAACTAGCAGAGTTTACATTTCTCCTCATGTCATTTTGACAAAAATTTGTTTCCTTTTCATCCCAAAATTCCAGCTTCATCTCCTTCACACACTGATTCTTCTCGGCATGTTACTCTGCCATTTACACCTCACATCCCAAACACTGCCAGTACTAGTAATATGTCATCTTCTCACTTGTCATCTTCTACTAATATTTCTGTGCCTTTAGCATCTCATTTTACAGGTCTGCCAGTTGAAGCTCCTCGGCAAATAACACACTCCTCATCTGCTGCTACTGCTGCCACACATGATTCATCAGCTGATGCATCTCGTGCACAACCAATCAGCCCATTGATAATTCATTCTCCACTGATTATGTTGTCCAATCTCCAGCCAGTGATCCCTCAGCACCATCTACTTCAGCAGTCCCCAATCCTACACCACAAACAACCATCATAAGGACCCATCCAATGACCACCAGATCACAAAATCAAATCTTCAAACCCAAACTTCCTTCAGATAGCTTCATATGATACCCCCTGCCAAAAGCCGTGCTTACATCTCTCTCTGCTGCTACTACAAAACCAACATGTTACAGTGAAGCCATAAAATCACCACAATGGCTATCAGCCATGAATGCTGAATTCGATGCTCTCCTACGAAACCACACTTGGTCCTTGGTTTCACCCCCACCTGCTGCAAACATAGTTGGTTATCGCTGGATCTATAAACTAAGAAAGAAGGCTGATGGGTCATTAGAGAGGTATAAGGCCAAATTAGTGGCCAAAGGTTTCCATCAACAAGAAGGAATTGACTTCCATGAAACCTTCAGCCCAGTTGTGAAACATGCTACAATTCGGGCAGTATTATCTCTAGCAGTAACGAACCACTAGCATATCAAACAAATTGATATTCAGAATGCCTTTCTACATGGGACACTAGATGAAGAAGTGTATATGGCCCAACCTCCAGGATACATTCATCCTCAATTTCCACATCATCTCTGTAGACTTCATAAGTCAATCTATGGCTTAAAACAAGCTCCAAGAGCTTGGTTCTCAAGGCTCTCAGATGCGCTACAAATTCTGGGGTTTGTTGCTAGCAAAACTGATCCCTCTCTATTTATCTGGCGAAAATCTGGAGCATTGGTACTAATCCTTATCTACGTTGATGATATTATCATCACAAGCAGCTCCAACAATGCAGTCCAACAGGTTCTTCAACACTTACATGTTGACTTTGCTGTTAAAGAACTAGGTGACTTGAGTTTTTTTTTTGGGGTTGAAGTCCTTCGGTCTCAAGATGGACTATACCTCAGTCAAAGGAAATATATTGCAGACCTCTTGAAACGCAACAACATGGCAGAAGCCAAGCCATGTACAAGCCCCATGTCCACAACCTGTCACCTCTCTTCCACTGAAGGCTCCAAATTTTATGATCCAACTCTCTATCGATAGGTGGTTGGGGGCTTGCAATACTTATCATTCACTCGTCCTGATCTTTCATTTGCAGTACACAGAGTCAGCAAGTTCATGCATAATCCCTTGGAACCCCATTGGCAGGCAGTCAAACGTATCCTTAGGTACCTCAAGCACACAGTCTCCACTGGACTCTTCATTTGTCCATCCTCTCCATCAAACATTTAAGCCTTCTCGGATTCAGATTGGACTGGGGACAGGGATGACAGGCGTTCAATCAGTGCATATTGTATTTTCATTGGCCAAAATCTTGTATCATGGCGATGCAAATAGCAGGTTACAATTGCTCGCAATAGCACTGGAGCCGAATACAAATCACTTGCTGACACTGCTTTGAAAATCACGTAGTTACAATCCTTGCTCTCAGAAATTGGTCTGTCACACTCCACACCTCCAGTTTTATGGTGTGATAACATTGGAGCTACATACTTAACTATTAATCCTCTATTTCATGCTCGCACGAAGCACATAGAACTTGATTTTCACTATGTGCGTGACCAGGTTCAAAGGAAGCAGCTCCAAGTTCAATTCATCTCCAGCAAAGACCAACTAGCTATTCCTTTGACAAAGCCCCTCTCTCCACAAAAATTCTCATTTCCATTGATCAATCTTAATGTCCACACACTCCCCTTCAGATTGAAGGGGCGTGTGGAAGATAATATCGACAACAACAGTGAATCAAGGGATCAAGTTACAATTCTGGAAAGAGATCAAGTTAAAGATTAATTCAACAGATCATGCACCTGCAGTAATGGAGATGAGAGATTTCTGGAATCAAATAAAGGAGATATCAATCAGATTGAAATATGGAAGGAGATTAGCAAAATCAGTGTATATGTATCTGTCAAGATTTTATCGTTGCATACTTAGCTATAAATATATTGTCATGTATGTATGTTAATTACGGAAGTTAATAGACAACAATTCTTCTTCACTCTCTGTATTACAATTATCTTACATTCACACACTCAAATTCTTGTTGACGTACTATATATTTTATTTTTACTATTTTAGTCCTCAAACCATAAATTAAATGTCAATTGCTTATGATTTCCTAGACAAAGGCAATGTAGAAATTAAAGAAAGAGGTTCACAATGAAAAGGGCAACCAAAATGTGACGTGTCTAAAGTTTTTAAGAAAGACACAATTTGTTACTTATGTTTTACAGATAATATAATTTAGATCCCTTTGAACATCTAAGATTTTATTTTGACCTAAAACTTTATTTTTTTATATTTTAGTCCCTAGTTAGAAAGAAAAAAGAGAAAAAAGACTTGTGAGATTGTGATATTAGAGAGACAAAATCAATTTTAACTATAATTTCAACATCCAAAATTATCTATCTTTGTATTAATGGGGTCATTTAGTGAGAAGGATTCCACCTAGGTGTGTTTAAGCCTTATAATTGCTTTATATAAGCTTCCGAAGAGTTTTTGATTCAAGTTGATTTTGGTTTTTTTGAGATTTCTTATTGACATTTATGAATTTCTTAAGGTGTTTAGATCTTATTTACATGTTACATTTATGGGTTAGGTGTCTTGCCTAGAGGTATAAAACGGTTAGCTTTTGAAAGTGTTTTTCGTGCCGAAATGTATCAAAATAATGTTTTTTTTATTTTTAATTTTTTTTTGACATCAGCACATCAAAATGATCTAAAAACACCAAACCACCGATTTTTAAAATGAAAAAAAAGAGAAGAAAATCATTTTAAATATAGTGTTGCGTGAGATTGAATATTTAATTTATATCCGTTTATCAATTTCTTATTTATATTTATTATCAATTATTTTATTTATTTATTTACAAAAAAATGAGTTATTTAAATATAATTGTGTATAATTTTTATTTATTTATATTTACTAATTTGTTTATATAAAAAACGTGTTGAAAAGTTATGCATATTTAATTTTCCTAGTGAAGGTCAAATGGCTATAGTTAAAAACCAAAGCAAAGCAAAGACCTTACTGTTTCTCTACTCTTTCGAGGCCGAAACACCTTCCCCACTCTTTTAATTAAGAAGACTCCCAGAGACACCTTGTTTTCTCTTCCCCTCTTCAGTTTCATTCCTCCCCCTTCCCTCACTCTTCCCGTTCGATCTCTTTCGCCATGACAGACCGGGTTCACCCTTCCACTAAACCAGCCACAAATGGAACAGCAGCCACCAACCCCTCCTTCCCGGCCACCAAAGCCCAACTCTATGGTGCCACCCGCCCCGCCTACCGCCCCCAGGCCAACCGCAAACGCAGCCGCGGCTGCTGCTGTGCCTGTGTTTTATGGACTACTGTGGTCAT
Source organism: Salix exigua (assembly GCA_032356905.1). Classification (NCBI taxonomy): domain Eukaryota; kingdom Viridiplantae; phylum Streptophyta; class Magnoliopsida; order Malpighiales; family Salicaceae; genus Salix; species Salix exigua. The sequence goes on along the minus strand of CM063590.1, from coordinate 3,250,449 downwards.
CTTCATTCTCGTAGTCCTTGCTGCCATTGCTGGAGCCATCATCTACGTCCTCTACCGACCCCACCGCCCCTCCTTCGACGTCTCCGGCCTCAAAATCTCCTCTCTCAAACTCACCTCAACTTCCCATCTCACCACCAACATCAATCTCAACATCACCGCTAGAAACCCTAATAGAAAACTAGTCTACACGTATAACCCCATCACCATATCAGTGGCTACAGAAAAAGATGGTATCGCTGTAGGCAGCGGTTTCTTACCCTCATTTGTGCATGGTACCAAGAACACAACCTTTTTGAGAGCCGCCGTCACAAGCAGCGGCGTGCAGCTGGACGATGTATCTGCCGGTAAGCTGAAGGCTGATTTAAAGAGCAAGAACGGTGTCGCGTTGAAGCTCGAGCTGGAGACTAAAGTGAAAGTCAAGATGGGAGGGATAAAGACTCCAAAAGCTAGAATTAGGGTGACTTGTCAAGGGATTAAAGCTACTGCTCCATCTGGGAATAAAACAACAACAGCATCTGTGTCAAATGCAAAGTGCAAGGTTGATCTGAGGATCAAGATCTGGAAGTGGACTTTCTAATAAGGAAAGTGTTTTAGATCAGAAGATATTGAACTGCATTCATGATCCATGCTTGTTTGGGTTTTTTTGGCTATTTTTTTTTTTACAATTACAGGTGTTTTCATATCTTCAACTGCTGGTCATAATAATTAATCATATATATATATATATGTTTATATATGTTTGTAAATGGAAGGAATCAAGTTAATTTGGTGATTGGTTGTAATAAGATATAGATATTTTTTATTTAATTTTTTACCTTACACAGATTTTTGATTGATTTATTTAATTCGTGATCTTGTCAAAGAGTGATAGAAAAATCTAATCTTTTTCAAGTGGGAGGAGGGACCGTCATCTTTATGATAGGCCGTGTTCTTAGCTTAGTGGAATCGTCAGAGAATGCAGCTGTCCCTGAAGTCAATGTCAACAATGGACACCTTTTTCTTTTGCAATAATAAAAATTAAACCCATACTCTCTCACTTAAATATAAGGTGGATAGGTTATATTAAATTAAATTATTCATACAACCAATCTATAATCATATTCGTGGATGGATTGATTCCCATGGACAGCCTAAATTGCATTTTTATTTATATTTCTGAATTTTATTTATTTATTTATTTTTGTCAATTTTTTTTTAACATATGATTTTCACTACTATTCTCTTTGTAATTATCTTACTATCTAATATTTTTATTATTAATGTAGATATTTGGGTCAATTTATGCATATTTCAACCAATTCTACATATCCTGAAATTAATAATTATAAAAATATTGAATAATCATCTTATAATAACAACTAGGATTCCTAAAATCACAAGGCAACAAATTTATTAATTCCAAACCATGAACGCTGCCAGCTGCACTATGTTTGAAATTTTTGTATTCTTGATTGGCAATGCACCGACAGAATTTTGCGCACTGTACATGTGGTTTATGTTTTTTTTTCCCTTGCCTTCCAACTTTTAAATTCATTTTAAATTATTTTATTTAAAAAATATTAAGTTATTATTTATAGGATGATTGTTAATTCTGTTTCGTTTCAACTGGAATGGATGAAATGCTTCGTGCCATAAAAAAACCGAGACGAAATAACATAGTTTTCATCTCGGTTTTAACAATCGGCTAAATTCTAGTCGGAACATCTCGGTACTGTTTCAGTTTAAAATCATAATATTTTTTTATTTTAGAATATTTTACTATCATAATCTTTTAGAATTGTAGAGATATTTAGATTATATTTGTTTGACTTTGTGCTTGTATTATATAATTTAAAGTTAATTTATCTTGAATTTAAATTATACTTGTTTAAATTAATATTTTAGTTTTATATATATATATATATATATAATTAATTATATATGAACAATACAACTCCAAAACGACTTGCTGAAATAGTCCGAAACCAAAACATTTTATTCCAATAAAAAAATAATAACTATTTACAAACGAAACTCTCTCTTTTTTTATCTTTTTGGGGAAGTTCCATCGTGTCATTTTCTGACTTCGGAAGCTTTGATTCCTGAATCAAATGATTGATCTTTTTTTTATTGTTCATGAGATATATTTAAACCAGAAATTCACTGGTCTTTCCTACTGTGTGATTCACATGTATTGTCTATGAGGTGAGTGGTTGTCATGTCACTTCTACTTGTGCAGGCATAATTAGTTCTTAAATAAAATATTGCGATCCACCGAACATGTGAAATCACGTTGGCTACATTCGATTTCCAGCTATATTTTTAGATGTTATTTTTTCATCATGTATTTGATAATTAATGGAAATGAATATTTTTAATTTAATTTCAAAAATAAACTAATATAAAATTATTATGAACACGACATCATCTTCATTAAGTGTAAATATCTTACAAAGCTGGTATAGCTTATTAGATAAACTAAAACTCTAAGAATAGAAAGTTCATAGAAGGTAGGAAGAGAACTACAACCAGAATATTGAAATCAGAAGCCAAGAAAACAAGTTGTTTTAGATGACAAGTTATGGAAAATTCCCTTGTTGATCTGTACAAACCCACGAATGACATTGCATTAACTACAAAAAGGGAACAAGGTTTTAGAGCCCATTTGGCACCGGGATTTGGTGATTATCTTTTTTTTTTATTTATTTTAAAAACCGGTAGTTTGATGTTTTTATATTATTTTGATATATTGATGTCATAAATAATTTTTTAAAAAATAAAAAAAAAACATTATTTTGATATATTTCGGCATAAAAGACACTTTCAAAAACTGCCGCAACCACACTCCCAAATAGACACTTAGAAAGTGTTTGGTATTGTGGTTTGAACTCAGATTGAAAAATGGAATAACTATTTGGTAATGTATTAAACCACATAAATAGTTATATTAGACTCAAAAAAGAAGAAGATGAAATCGCCGGTTGAGAAGAAACAACTATTAGTTGTTTCTTGTTGCTTGTCACCAGGCAACCAGCAAGTGAAGGATTCATTAACCTGAAAAAGCAGAGCTAAACTATAGTCCCTTTTCACTTTATTAACAAACTGAAGACCTATGCTAAAAACATAGTTGAAAATGATTTCTTTTATTTTAATATCTTAATTGTCGTAATCCAATTTTTGGATTACTCCCCAAAATAAAATAAAAATAACAAAAATAAAATAATAAGGTTTTGGCATCAATGGAAAATCACGGTGAAATTTTTGAATATTTCCTGAACCGAATCGTATCTCTTTTGTGCCAAAAAATGAGAGAATACAAATTCAAAGTAAAAATTAAGTCGAAAATCATAATTATATTTTAAATAAGCCAATTTGATATAATCATGGGCTAATTGAAAGTATTGTTATTATTTGACAATTAATTTAGGGTCCAATTGAAGGATTTAATTAAGTGCAAGGACTTAATTATATTTTAAATTGGTCAAATTAATTTTATTTAGGGCTTAATTGATGAAAAATTGAATTCTGAAGCTTAATTACGACCTAATTGAGAAAATCAGAATTTTTGGAGATCAAATTGAATTTTTTTTCAAGCTAATTACACAAATTAGGGGCTAAATTGAAGACAATTGAGAGTTTAATTGTCAATTAAGGGTCAAATTGTGTGAATCAGGATTAAGGGACCAAAGTGAAAAAGGCGCGCAAAGTCAAGGGTAATGTTGAAATTCGGCCAGGGGCACAATTGCATAAAATTACAAATTTAAATCCAATTAGGGGTGCAATTAGAACAATTGCAAAGTAAAGGACCGAAATGCAATTCCACCATCCCATTGCACCGCCACTGCCTTTTCTCCCTTTTCCCTATAGCCCACCGACCGGCCACCCACGCCTGTCGACCAACCGCCACCCTGTCAGGCCACAATCGTCTATAAAAGGCCACCATGCACGACAATTTAGGGGGAAGAAAACGAGAGAGAAAATCTGCAGTTTTACTTCTCTCTAAAAAACAACCCCTATCTTCTCTCTCTCTCCACCATTACTGGCAAACCATCCACCAATACCCCTCTCGTCGTCACCGTGAACCTCCCCTCTTCACCAGGAACAAAAACACATCTTCAAATGAGGCCCCGACTACATTCCCCCTTGACTACAACGTAGACACCGAAACTTTGGAGGATTCCTCTGGCCGCCACAGGCCTCCACGACAGGAATCATCACCTCAACCCCTCTACCCAAAGACACTAACAGGTACAAGTTTTGTTATACTCGAAAATTGGCGCCGTATATCATCCCCTACCTCTCGGCTGCATGTAGTGGGACGTTATAAACGTCTCACTATTCATGCGGGTCGGGTTGTAGAGGAGATGGACCGGGTTCTATGCCCGGCCTAAATGTATAAAAAGATGGCCCTCCATTTCAGCCTAGCCCCAAATAATTTGGGCTTCTAGCCCACGATGGATGGAAGCCTAGCCCATATCTTTTGGGCTTCCAGCCCACAACCTTCTGGGCTTCCACCCCATGAGGGCTGGAAGCCTAGTCCACTAAAATTGGGTTGTCCACCCACTATGCCGACAACCCAGCCACAACCTTCTGGGCTTCTAGCCCACGATGGCTGAAATCCCACCTCACAACCTTCTCGGCTTCCAGCACGTGAGGGTTGGATAGCCCAGTCCATTAAGACTGGGTTGTCAGCCCATTATGGCTCACAGCCCAGCCCATAAATGAAAAAATAAAAATACAAAAATGAAAAATATTTTTGAAAGATATATATATATATATATATATATTACAAAAAATTAAAACATAAAATGTGTTTTTGTGCATACGACCGGGTCCCAAGATTTTTTCGTCATATTTTTTGTAAAAAAAAATATGTTGCATCCTTTTCCATATTTTTAAAACAAAAATTTAGATATAGTAACTAGTTTACTATTATCCATTGGTATTCAGCCAAAATATCAAAAATAATTTAACAATTATTTTGTTTTAGCTTTCGAGGTGTAAATTTACATTGTAAAGTATACTCGCAGATAACAAATATTTTTACTACGGTGTAAAATTACATAGTATAATACACCCATAAATTTAAAAAAGATTTTTAACTACGGTGTAAAATTACGCTGTAAACTACATCCGTAAATAAAAAAAATTATAATTGTGGTGTAAAATTACATTGTAAAGTACACCCGTAGACAAAAAAAATGTTTTTTTAAAAAAATATAGTGTAAAAATTTTAACCTAGAAAAAAAAAACAATAAAAACACAATGCAGCTTATCTTAGGTAAGATACACTAGGAGTGATGCGTCTTTTCCTTGCACAACAAGTCCCCTTATCCAGACTCTCGCAGACCAATAGGGTCCTAGTGACCTTAATACTAGGTGGCGACTTCCAATATTTATAGTCGTAATTTTTATGACTATTAAACACCTCATTTTCACCGCGTGCCGTTGTCTCCCTAAATCCCATTGTGAAGGCAGGGCTCGAAACACATCCAAAAATCATCGTCGTGACATTAATATTAGAGTTATTAAGAAAATATAAACATAGATATTTTTTTAAAAAATAAATCAAGCAACAATATAATATTAATAGCTTCTTTGTTTCTAAATGTTTTTGAATTTTTTTTTTTGTTTTCTTATAGTTTTGATTTGTTAGTATTAAAAATAAATTTTAAAAATATTATTTTAATGTATTTATAATTAAAATACACTTTGAAAAACAACGTTTAACATGATATTAAACAAGTTCTAAAATTAATATTTAGAAGAGTAATCGTTTTTTTTTGTGTTTTAAAAATTTGTTTCACTTGAAAAAATTGTTTTAAAAAAATAATTTTAAATATCATCATGCATCACAATACTGAACATATTATTGAGTGTTTGATTTATTTATTTTTTCCTTTCAAAAATTATTTTAAAGAAAATACATTTGAAAGCTAATTTTAAAATTGAAATTCGAGAAGATGATTAATGGAGTGTTTGACACTGCATTTTAAAAATACTTTAAAAAATATATATACAATAAGCAAAGCTAAAACACTGTCCTTTTTATATATCAATGCTACAATTTTATCAATTTTGTATCTTTTAATTAAACCAGACATACAAAAAAAAAACTAAGAATAAAAGTGTCTTCTTCTAAACAATGTTAAAATACTGTTTGTTTAGGAATGTAGTTGATATTATTTTTGATATATATGTGTGTGCCCCATTTAAAAGTAATTTCACAAGTGGACAACAATATGAAAAACATGGTAACCAAACATACGAAACTGCTTTACATTAAACCTCAAACTCAACCACAATTTTGACTAAACACTTCACTTTCAGTTATGAACGATAACTAAAAGTGTTTTTCATAAAACTATTTTTTTAAACCCCAACAACAAATGCAATATCAAACAGACCCTTAGTGATGTTCATTCAATTGTAGATAAAGTCAAGGAATTGAAAGACAAATTTCATAGAGTCTGGATCAAAATAACTGATGTATTTGTGTCATTTTCAGTATTTTTAGTGTTTTAAATTCTGAAATGTCTTTTCAACCTGTTCAAGTGTTAACATGTTATTTTAAAAATCGTTGATTTTTTGTATTTGAATTTATGTTGATGTTTTTTTGTTTCAAAATAACAAAAAAATATAATAAAAAAATAAAAAAAATTTCTAGACACGGGAGCCAAAATTGAAAAGAAAAAAAATACAAGGGATCAAAAACTTATTTTAACTATATACACGTGTATCCACACAAGAGAAGGAATAGGGAAAATAAAAAGAGATTTTTTTAGGATAAGTTCTTACACTCTTAGTCCCCGCACAAAAACCAAAAACACTAAAAAATTTGGTTTTGGAAGGCAATATTCAGCATCTTAGAGAAGTACTCTATACAAATAATAAACAAGTAAGAAGACAATGCGTCATCTTGTATAACACAACTTTTACAAAGGAAAAAAACCCAAACAAATTACTATTTACAACAATGGAGAACGTTGAAGTTTTAACACACCTCATAAGTAAATTAATAAAACAGTTTGAGAAGCCAAACAAAAACAACAACTTGCTTAAAAAGAAACATTGCAAAAAATCAAATGCTTTTCGAAAATCATTTTTTAAAAGGCATTATAAGGAGGATCTCTTACGGCCATAATGCCAAAGACACTCTTATACCAAATGGATGTTATTAGCCATGACTTTGCAACAAAAATATCATTTTGAACTAGACTAAAAATATCTTGAAGATTCATTATCAATTTGCCAGCTAAGATTTTTTTATATAACTTTGTAGATGACATTACAACAGGATATATGTATGAAATCAACTCTTGTAAAAACATTGATAGATTTATATCAGAATTCATCAAAGGAGAAATATATACCAGAAAGATAATGGAATGAGTAATTTATATCAGAATTCATCAAAGGAGAAAAAAAAATCTTGGATAGACAAGTTGAAATCATTACTAGAAGCTTTATCATTAATGATACTAAATAAAAATGTTTGAGACCTTATAAGTAGTAATTAGTTTACCATTCCACTTATCATTTTAAGAGAGGATGGAGATGAAGTCTCCCAAAATTATACAAAGCAAGTTAAGTTCTTATTTTTGGAAGTCATCCTATAAATTTGGAAGTAATGGTATTAAAACCATAAACCAAAGTAACAATAAGCTTGTGTTGATTGACTATATAACAAATGGAATCATGAAGTCCTTACTCTAAGAGGTCAATAAGCTCAACAATTACCATAACAACATTCAAAAAATTTACAACTCTTGTATTTTTTGCAGCATCTGTATTAGAGAGAACCTTTCAATGTTTCAACCTAAATTTATGCACAAATTAAAGCTCGGAAGAGGCTAATTTTGTGTTTAAAAGGCTACACATATAAATTATCTTTTTCTTCATAAGATTGACAACCTCATGTAGTGTTAGAGGGTTATTCAACCCTCTGACATTCTAGCAATATAGAAGCATTATAAAGTATGAGGAGTAAGAGATTTCCTACCACTTCTAGATGTTGTTTTAGACTATATTTTGTGGCACTTCTGGTGGTCATCCCCACCAATGACTCAATAAAACCCCTTTTTTAAGGAGCTACCATTTACCCTTTGTGACTATTTGTACCATCTTTGGGGTTATCACCTAGATAATTCCTTACTATGTATTTGCCTTGTATTTTTTTCCTACCCCTAATTATTTCCTATCAATCAGTTGTTGTTTCCACCTCACTTTGTATAAGATCAAAAACCTGCTTAACTTCTTCCCTCCCTACATTCTTATTACAAGCAACCTTAGTATCCTCACCGTATCCAATACTCACATTCGTTACACCCAATTTAGTTCTGTTTTTACCCATCCCAACATTAGGAGATGCCTTAGAACATGCTATAGTTGTGTAAAAAAAACTTTACAAAACTTGCAAAACTTGGGCATAGTTTTATAAATCACCGATTGAACCAATTTTGCTCTATTAGGTAGTAAGATGTCAATTAAGGAAGGTATTTCAACTAATAAGTACAACTTAATTCAAAATAGCAAAGCATTAAAGTAGTTAGTTTATCACTCTGAATAGTTTTGCTAGACATACTAGCAATTTTGGACAAATATTTTGCAGACCGATATTTTAGAGGGAGGTTAAGGAATTTCACCCAAACTGGAACTTCAGTCATTTCTTCATATGCAAAATCCAAATATTCTAGCATAGGTTTTAGTAGTAGAGGCCAATATGTGTTTTTTTTAACTGGATGACAAGTTTTCTAATGTGAAAAACAACATGTCATTGTGTTTAATCTTCTTTTGGTCACTTCCAATAATTGAAAAATCAAGTTTTAGATCTTGGGACCTCAAAACTTGTTTTTCAATTTATTTTCATATGAAAAAAATCTAAAAGACACTCTTAGAATGTTAATAAACGAATCCCTCAACCTAAAACACCCATAAATTGGTTGAAAAAACAGAAAATAATTTTTTTCTTCAACTACAATCTATTTGTTTTATGGTACATAAAGGGTTAGAAACATAAAATTAGAACCCATTGATATCAATATCTTTGTTTTGATGCTAAAATATAATCAACCAATTATTTTCTCTATGCTTTTCTGTTTTCTTAGGAGTCTCTCGCTCCTTTCTTAAATATAGGGACCAAAAATTAATATGAAAATCTAAAAGGATCAAAAATGAATTTGGAAAAATATTTAGGCAAAATATTGTTAAAAGAATAAAAAAACATTGCATAGTTGTACTTGAATGTGTTTTTTCCAAGTTATAAAAATATTTTATTTTGCAAAATCTAACATTAACGTAATATCAAAATGTTATTCTAACACTTCATTGAATTCATAGAAATTAAATAAAAATAAACCATCAATAACAAATATCAAATAATATAATAAAAAATAATCAAATTGAAAAAAACAATTTGATGATAAAATTAAACAAATTGTTAAAGAACAAAAAAAGACAGCAACTTGAGTAATTTGAACAATGCTTTAACAATATTTTCTCCATACCATTTAGGTTTTGTTAATTTAAATATCTCTAATTTCTAATAAATTATCATAACCCAATTTTTGGGTAACTTCCCCAAAATAAAATAAAAATAAAAAAATAAAATAAAAATTATTTTGGCATCGACGGAAAATCACAGTAAAAATACTGAATATTTCGTAAGCTGAATCGTATCTCTTTTGTGCCCAAAAGTGAGAAAATACAAATTCAAAGCGAAAATTAAGTAAAAAATCATAATTATATTTGAAATAAGTCTGATATAATCATGGGCTAATTTAAAGTATTGTTACATTTGAGAATTAATTTAGGGTCCAATTGGAGAATTTAATTAAGTGCAAAGACTTAATTATGCTTTATATTGGTCAAATTAATTTTATTTAGGGCTTAATTGATGAAAAATTGAATTCTCAAGTTTTATTTGGGCCCAATTGAGAAAATCAAAATTTTTGGAGGTCAAATTGAATTTGTTTTCAAGCTAATTATGCAAATTAAGGGTCAAATTGAAAAAAATTAAGAGTTTAATTGTTAATTAAGGGCCAAATTGCATGAATCAAAGGTAAGGGACCAAAGTGAAAAAGGTGCTCAAAGTCTGCCGACCAACCACCATCGTAGGCATGCCAGCCACCACGCCGCCGATATCCAGCCGTCGTTGACAGGCCGAGCACGCCTATAAAAGGCCACCACACACGGAGGACGAAGGGAGGGAAGGAGATGTAGAGAAAAAAACACAAAAAAACAGAGGAGAGTAGAAATTTCACGTAACAAAAGCAAAGAAGATAAGACAAACAAAAAGGAAAAAGAGGAGAATAATATGTGGGAAATACTAAAAATAAAACAGCCCTTCGTCCTCTTCCATTTCCACGGCAACTCTCTCAATCGCCGTTTGCAGCCCCTTCTCTCTCCCGTCGGCCACAATCAACAACAACCATCTTCTCCTTCATCTCCGGCGTCCAACAACCGTTAACTGCTCTCTCTCTCCTTCCCTGCAGGCAGCCTTACCTCTCCTTCCCTGCAGGCAGCCTTAACTCTCCTTCCTCAGCCCTTTGCAGCTCTCTCTCTCTCCCCGACGGTGCCTCCCTCTCTCTAAAAATAGATGTAAAGCAGCTCTTCCTCTCCCACCTCCAACCAATTCCCGACGACCTCAAATAGCTCCCCAACAGCGAACTTGACCTTCTACTCCAACTCCGGTGAGAGCACCAGTAGCGATGAGGTGGCAACAACACAACTCAGCCACTTCCAACCCTCCTCCTGGCAACCACGAGCCTCCGTTTTCAGCGCCACCATGTCAGGGAGAAGCACCTTGATGTCCTCTACCCAACAGTAGTGCCCGTTGAGCCTCTCATGGTGGTAGGTCAACCACCCAATTCACTGTTCACGTGAATTACACTGCATGCGTTTTGTTTCTTTTGTTTTTTTATTAATATTATTATTATGAAGGCTTGGGTTGGCCTCTCTCGGCCCAGCCTAGGTGGCTGGGTCGGGCACAAGTCCAGTAGGCTTGGGCCCTTGGGCAGCCTATGCTGGGCAAGCCCATTTACTTGGGCCAAGCCCAGCCCAGTTTTTTTTAAAAAAAAACAAAAAATACAATTCAAATAAAAAAACAAAAAACATATTTTGTTTTCGCGCATACGGCTGAATTCCATATTTTTAGCTTTTCTCATTGTATTTTTAGTAAAAAATATGTTGCATATTTTTCCATATTTTTAAAACGGAAATTTGGATACCGTAACCGGTTTGCGATTATCCATTGGTATTCAGTCAAAATGTCATAAATAATTTAACAACTTTTTGATTTAAGATTTCGTGGTGTAAATTTACATTGTAAAATACACCTGCAAATAAAAAATATTTTTACTACGGTGTAAAATTACATTATATAATACATCCGTAGATTAAAATAATGTTAACTACGGTGTAAAATTATATTGTAAAGTACATCCATGGATAAAATAAAACTTATAACTACGGTGTAAAATTACATTGTAAAGTACACCCGCAGACAAAAAAAAAGTTTTTTTTGAAAATGCAGTGTAAAAATTTCAACTTTGAAAAAATAATCAAACAACAATGCAGCTTGCCTTAGGGAGCGTGCATTGGGGGGTGATGCGTCTTCCCTTTGCACAACAAGTCTCCTTATCTAGACTCTCGTAGACCAATAGGTTCCTAGTGACCTTAATACTAGGTGGCGACTCCTAATAATTATATTCATAAATTTTACAATTATAAACAACCCTATATTTCACCGCACGTCGTTGTCCCCCCGAATCCCGGGGTGACGGCGGTGCGCGTGGCGCGTCCAAAAATCACTGTCGCGACATAAATAATGAAAAGGATAGACAAGAAAAATCACTCTTCATTCGAATAGAGTAAATAAAAAGAAAAAAAGATCAAGTTGTATATAAGGGCAAGAGGCTAATGATAATAATAAAAAAATAATGTTGTACTAACAATATAAGGAATGGAAAGAAAGACAACAAAACCTATAAAAGAACTTTAATTATAAAAACAAAGGAAATAATGAATAAAAGCTTTTTATCGATTTTTTTTTAAAATTAGATGGGATTAATTATTAAAGAATTCAACCATGAGACTCTCTCACATTAACATTGTCTAAACGAATAATTGAAAACCTAGAAATGTTTCACACCACGTTTCAAAAATGCTTTGAAAAATTCTGATTTATTTTTCATTTTTTACTTTAAATTAATTTTTTGATGCTTTTAAATCATTTTGATATGCTGATGTCAAAAATATTTTTTTAAAAAAATATTATTTCGATACATTTCTAAACATAAAACAATTTCAAACAAAGTTTTTAATATACATTCAATTCAAAGCTGCATCAAGACATTTAAAGCTATAAAACAACTAAAAGTTTGATTTTTATTTGTTTTTAACATTAAAAAACTTAAAATAATAATAAATCTTTTTAGATGCATAGTTGGAGAGCAAATAAAAAAGAGGGTGGGAAGTTTAGTTTACCTTAAACGCTTAATACCCTACAAAATTTCGAAGCAAAACCCCTCCAAAAGGCCAACCCCCTCTCCTCTCATTTAGGGCTTGTTTGGCACAACTGTTACTATTCTGGTTAAGTTTGAAAAAAAGAAGGTTTATGAAAAGCGCTTTTAGCTGCGGTTCATAACTGAATTTTGTGTTTGGTTAAAACTGTGGTTGATATTAATGTTTAATGAAAAGCAATTTCAAGTGTTTGGTTACCATGCTTTTCATAGTGCGATTTTCAAATTAAAAATCATAAAAATAAAATTAATTAATAATTCATGTAAATTAGACACTTTTTTATTCTCTCATCAAACTATTTTCAATTCTATCACAAACTAAATTCATACATGAACGCATCTTTGATTTCTGACTATGTGATTGATGAACAACATCAGGTAAAATATCTTCAGAAATAAAAAATAATTATTATAAATATTTTTTATTTGTTATTCATAAATATTTTTAAATTATAGTGACAAATCATGTCTATGTAAGAAACAAATAAACAAATATAGTTTTAAATAATGTAAATATAGTTTTTTTTTCTATATCTACTCCATTGATAAAAGCAATTTAGAAGAGCCATTTTAAATATAGTGCAATTATTTTGTATATAATTTAATTATAAAATTAATAAGAGTAAGTTATATAATCAAATAATTACTTTAAAAAACCCTTCAATAATATAATTATTAATTTTATATTTAATTTTTTACTCTCTTGTTAAGGTATTTTTTAATAAAAATAAAAATAAATATTTTTAATATAGTCACATCATTTTCAATATATTAGAAAACAAATAAATAGCATGAGTTTTTTCCCTGTAGACGCAGACTTAATGTACTGTGGATTGAAGTAGTACCGGGTCGATTTTGCCCTTACTGAATTGGCTCCTTTAATTTCTTCTCTGGGGCTTTTTTCGTCTCTTCCTCTCACTTTCTTCACATGTCTGCTCGGTTTCTTCACATGTCTGCTCGGTTTCTTTTGTTTTGGCCAGAGAGAATGGCGGTTTTTTTCTAGGAACAGGTCGATCGTGCGGGGATGGTGTTTTGTGGCTATGAGGTTTGATTTCCCCCCCTTCTTTTCCCCAAAATCTGTGTTTGTTCCGTTAGTTTCCATTGCATTCTTAGATTGATTTTTTTCTCGTTTTTTCTCATCTTCTCCATCGATTCATGTTCTCTCTGGTCTGGGTGTATCATTATTGATTGTATTTTTGATTTTTCTGGCCTGCATATTCAGTAATTGGTTGGGTTTTTTGGATTTCTCATTGTCTGTGTTGGGCATGTCATTTTCTTGGGTTCAGTTTGCTTGCGTTTTGTCGTTTGTGTGTGTTGGGGAATGGTTTATTGGTTTAATAGAATTTAGGTTAGAGTGTCTCTACAATTAGGAGCTGGTTTCATCATCGGGTTAACTTGGGTTCGGTTGAGTTTTTTTTTCCTCTCGGTTTGGTTTGATTTTGTGTTATTTTTATGCATGCGGGTTAATTGCTCTCGGTTTGGTTTGATTGTGTGTTATTTCTGTGCATTCAGGTTAATTGCTCTCGGTTTAGAGCCTAAATAAATCAATTGATTACTGTTTGTTTTTTGCATTTTGTCTGCTAACTTCATTTCGTTTGTAACTTTGGTTACTTGATAGTTCTTAACTTTGTTCGTTCTATGTAACTATTGCAATCTGGTTTGGTTAGTTCAATTAATCCTTTTGCCTCTTGTCACTTCACATTAATGAATTTGTCTGTGCATTTTGCTGGATGACATGCGTTTATTTTATCTTCTCCTCTTTTGATCCTATTGACTGCGCCTCCTTTCTTTCCTTTGTTAAGTTATGTTATTATTATATGTTATATATTTGCTTGTCATTTTTGTTTTCTCTCCTTTTATGTTCATATTTCTTTTCCCTTTCGTATGCTCTGGTAACTTCTTTTTCTTCCATCTTTTCTTTTCAGCTTTGCTTCAGATTTGTTAGGTCATTAACTCTAAATCTTTTGCTGTTATTTGTTGAAGTTGTGGTCTGTTGATTCTCACCAATTGTTGCCAAGAGTTCATTACATCCTTTATGTTGTTCACCCCACTTTTGAGGTCAGTTGGTTTTTTACGGGAATTTTCAAAAAACTTGGAATTTGTTGTGCTCATAGTGGACAATTTTAACAGTTAGCTTGCTGATTTTTTATTATTTCCGTGAGAATTTTTATTACGAATATGTTTGGGTTGAGATTTTGAATTATTGGCCTGTTCTTAATAAATAGTTTGTTGCCATATCTTCATTGATTTCAGAAAAACATTTATATGTGAACATGGGATCGTCTGCTTTTCAATAGTAGATTTTTTAGGGAAAAGGTTTTCTTCTGGGAACTTGACCCTTAGTTTGAGGATGATTTATGTTGTGAGAAAGCATTGGTAGAAATTTTAAGTTTGTTTATTCTGTTCGTTGCATCCTTTATGTTGTTCACCCAACTTTCGAGGTCAGTTGGTTTTTTACGGGAATCTTCATAAAGCTTGGAATTTGTTGTGCTCATAATGGAAAATTTTAACAATTAGCTTGCTGATTTTTTTATTATTGCTATGGGAATTTTTATTAGGAATATGTTTGGGTTGAGATTTTGCATTGTTGGCCTTAACTAGTTCTTAATAAATAGTTTGTTGCCATATTGAGCTTCATTGATGTATTATGGCCATATTTCTTTAGAGTGATTGTTGTTATTTTAACATATAGGATAAAAATATATAACTAAAAAATTTGTTAAACATAGAGGCTAAAACATTTGCTGTTGAATTTTGTTTTAGCTTGTACTTTCTTTGGTTATCTTTATAGACATCATCTCTCACCAAGCTCTTGGTAATTAATATATTAATTGAATTGCAAAATATTTAACATTTTTTTAAATCCTTTTGAAATTGAATTTGTTGCATATTAAAATATAGGCTTCTATAATACATCAACATAAGAACTCTAAAGATGCTTTAGATAGTTAGACTGTCTAATAAATCTTAATTTCATCTAAAATGAAAAGTGTTCTAGGTTGCTTTAGTTAATCCTTCCATGAGGTTTCATGTGCATATTTCATCAAGCATTTGACCACCCACATTTTTAGTTTATTGTTTGAACATGTAGTTATGGCCATATTGCTTTAGAGTAATTGCTGTTTTTTTTAACTTATAGGATAAAAAAATATAACTAAGAAATTTATTAAACATATAGGGTAAAACATTTGTTGTTGAACTTTGTTTTAACTTCTACTTTCTTTGGTTATCTTTATAGACATCATCTCTAACCAAGCTCTTGGTAATTAAGATATTAATTGAATTGCAACATATTTAACATCTTTTTGAAGCCTTTCAAAATTGAATTTGTTGCATATTAAAATGTAGGCTGCGATAATACATCAACATAAAAATTGGTTGCTTATTGTGTTTCTCAATACAGAAAAATAATGGAGCTTGGCAATAATTTTAAACTTTCAAGAAGTGTACCTTAAAATAGGAAATGAGGAAGTTATATGATGGAAGAAAAGAATGTATAATTTTAGAACAATAAAATTCATTTAGATCAATAAAATTCATAGTAGCCCATTATGTTAGCGAATTGACGAACATAGAAATCATTCCATAGGCTTCAAAAGTGTTCTACGTTGCTTTAGTTAAAGAAGCTAGAATCATCTTTTTCATGCAATGAAACTTGGCTGTTTATTGTGTGTCTTAATACAGAATAATTTCTCATTATCACACAAGCTCCTTTATGTTGAAAAGAGTTGAGATCATCGTTATAATTTCATTATTTTAAAACTTACACAACTCCTAATTTAAACTAAAGAATTACAAAAAGAACATACATCATGCTTAGAGTATCAATGCAGATTGAACTTACGTTAAATTCATGTGATCCTTCAAGAGGTTAAATTAAATTTGGTTTAATCTTTATTATCACTTTATATTTTTTAGATTTATTTATGTTTACATTTCTTTTTGGGTTTTCTATCTATTCGTTACTTCAATTATTAGTATGTGCACATTTATATATGTTTGCTTTATCTGCATTTAATTTGATTTTTTTTTACATTTCACATACCCATATTTCATAACTTTTTCATCTTCGTTGCAAATGAATGTCGATTTAGCTTTTCCTAATACATCTTTTCTTATATTTCAGGCAATTTTGTTTTCCCAAAGCTACTTTAAGGGTTCATTTGTTGCCTGTGACGATCTTTGATTCGGCACTCATCTGTTCTTCTGCAAAATTTGTTGGACTATTAGTCAGGTTTGTTCCTTTCATGCATTTTTTCCATATCATTATTCTTTTGCCTTTCATTCTTCTTTTCATACTTAGCTTTTTTTATTCAGTTAAATGATTTGCTTGAATAAAGGTTGTGCCTTCTTTTCCCAATACCCTATTGTTTTCCTTTCGGATGAACAACTCTTTCATATTCAAATTGCATCTTAGATAAACGTATGCAAGCAACTTTACATTAAATTGTTTTTCTTTCGAAATACATGGGCAAAAAAATTTCTATCATAGAAACTGTTATAAATACATATTAAATTATATTTATATGTATTGAATCCCCATTACTGTCACGACCCGAGTCCCAGATCCTTGACCGACATATAGGCATGGTCCCCCTCCAAGGTCCCACACCTATGCGAACCCAAACTTACATTCAACTTCAGAATTTACGCAGCGGAAATATCAAAATAGACTTCATTACATAATTCAATTGTCCTTACACACAAGTTGATTACATATTGTTTTACTTGTGGAGCACTAACTAGATATATGAACAAAAGTATCAAGCACAACCAAAATAACAGGTTCCAAGAGTAGGACAAATTGACCTGCTAGCAAGCTACGATCCTGAAAATAATGAATAATGAGGGGGTGAGTTCAACAACTCAGTGAGTAGATAATATCCAATATACACATACGAGATAAATATAGCAAAGAGAAATATATTAACAAATAGGCTCGAAGTTCTTACAAACAAACATGTGATGGTTTCTCAAATAGGTCATAACAAGAATTCGATAGGTAAAGCTCGTCAAAAAATCAGAATGCAATGAGCATAAGGCTCCGTACTGTGGGATGATCAGTCCACACAGGTTGGTGACTCCCCCGACCAACTAGGGTTTCAGATACGATGTGCACAAAGACTAACATTCTCCTGTTAGCATGGGTATTCTGACTGGCATACCGTAGGTACATATATATCGTAATCAAACAGACATATTCATATCTCAAGGCTCAACTCATGATATCGATCAAATGAGGAGCTATCAATTCACAAACAAATATTGGCTCATATCAAGAACATATATTCAATAAATGATTATGCTTTATCATAACAAGAATAATACTTAACATATATATTATCAAGAAGCATAATCCAAATACTATCAAATCAAATATTTATAATATTTCTCATGCATATTAAATATTATCCACTCACCGGACTCAAAAGCAGAATGTTGGCGAAACTTTACTGATGTCCCGCGGGTAGAGTATCGGGATTATCTGAATATATAAAAGAAGATATACTCAAAATGACTCAAAAGAAGTAAAATACTTGTAATAACATATCTAAGAGTTCAAATCATAATCCTATGTATTTTTAAATCAAACTATCCATTTTTCGCAAAACCGAAAACAAAGGTTTCTCCCAAAATCTAATTCCAAATACATAACTCATAAATTGATAATAATCTATCCCATTGGCTTCAATTATCCATCAAACCAATCTTAAATTCTATTATTTCACCCAGGGACCATTCTGAATTTTCCTCATATTTTTAGGGCCAAATCGTAATTTTACCAAATTGAAGGACTAAATTGAACTCCTCTTAAATTCACAACTATACTGAAATTTTGTCCATAATTCATCCTCAATTCTATCCAGAATCTCGAATTTCACCCCAGGGACCAAACTGTAATTTTTCCAAAGTTCGGGGACCAAACTGTAATTTTCACAAAAAGGACCAAAATGACATTTTGTCATCTTCAACCTCAGCTCAGAATTTACAGCAAGGGTTTTCAATTTTCTCAACATTATTTCACCATTTTTCTCAATAGTTTCTTAAACCAAATATCTCAAAACTTCAAAATCATCTACAATCAACTAATTAAACCATTACCCAACATATTCAACCCTTAACATCTCTCTTAATTCATCAATCAAACCCAAATAAATTTCTCAAACCCTAACAATCAATACAAACCAAATCATAGCTAATAATCATATTTATACATAAATAAACAAACATATTACCTTAACAACTTATTTCTCTTTCCCTCTTTTCTCTTCTTCTTCTTCTTTCTTCCTCTCTTCCCGATTCTCTCTCTAATTGCAGATCTATTTCCCCTTCTTTTATCTTTTCCTTTTTCTTTTCTCTTCTTTTCTATTTATGTTTTATAAGCTTATGCAATTACTACCTTACCCTTTACCTAATTTTACCTAATTCTAAGCCACCAAGGGCACTCATGTATTTTCCATTTTTATAATTTCAAAATACTACAATTACTCTTGAGTAACTCTTGGTTAATTTCCTTCTCCTATAAATAGACCACTTGTCTTGTATTTCTTACACACACACCCCTTTGGAATAATAGAAGAATTTATATCAAACAAGTTATTTCTCTCTTTTCTCTATTGATTATGGTTTAATGTCTATTCTCCTCTATGTTAATTATTTATCTTTTTTATAACACGTTATCAGCACGATGGTTTAACCATCTTATATCAATTTTAATATATTTGCTTTTCATTATTGTGTTTTATTTTTGGCAATTTTTCTTTCACTATTATTCATAGAAAGAGATTTACAGTTCTCAAAGAATGTATATTATAAGTTCCTGAAGAACTAAATAAATTAAAGATAGTTCCTGAAGAACTAGTATTACAAGCTCTTGAAGAATTACATAAATTAAAAACAGTTCCTGAAGAACGAGTATATAAGTTCCTGAAGAACTAGTATCATAACGTTCTGAAGAACTAATAAATTAAAAAAAGTTCCTAAAGAATTAATAAATTATAAACAGTTCTTGAAGAACTAGTATCACAAGTTCCTCAAGAATTGCATAAATTAAAAATAGTTCTTGAACAACTAGGAACACAAGTTCCTGAAGAATTAAATATAGTTCTTGACGAAATAATATTTTAAAGCTAAATAAATAATAGTCTTAAAGGTTTGATATTCCTAAAGAATTAAACAAATTAAAAACAATTCTTGAAGAATTAATATTTTTCCTGAAAGATTAAATAAATTAAATGCAGTTCCTGAAGAACTAGTATTTCTAAAGCTGAATAATAATAGTTTTGAAGGACCGATTTTTTGTTTATCTTCATGATTTTATTTAATAAGTTATTTTTTGTTCTTATAGATAAAGATAGTTCAAATTTGACAAAACTTGAATTTATTACTCTTGATCTTTTTAGAAATAATTATTTGTCATGAAATATTGACACCGAGATTCATTTGGAAGCTATGAATCTTTAAATGACCATCAAAGAAGGAAATAATATGTGATAAAATCTAAATGAAAGATATGACCACCAAAGTTTATCATACTTCCTTAAGGTCATGATGATTGGTTGCACCTGAAGTTGCAAGGTTTTAAATCGATTATTGAATATAATTCTACTCCTTTTAAAATTACCTTATAGCTGAAATTGTGTGGTAAGATATCATATACGATCAAATGTTAGAGAAAATATTCTCATATTTTTCATGTCTCAAACATTGTCGCAACATATCTATATGGATCATTAGATAAAGACATCCATATGAAAATCCCTGAAGGATTTACAATGCCTAAAGCTTTTTGTAATGAACCCAAAAGTGTTTATTATATTAAATTATAAAAATCTTTATATGGGTTAAAGCAATCTGGTCGAATGTGGTATAATCGTCTTAATGAATACCTCTTAAAAGGAGGGTTTGAGAATGACGAGATTTGTCCATGCATTTTTATTAAGAAAACAATATCCGGATTTGCTATTATTGTATTATATGATGATGATTTAAATATTATTGGTACTTTTGAAGAGCTCATAGAAACTGCAGCCTATTTGAAAAATGAATTTGAGATGAAAGATCTCGGAAAGACAAAAAATTTTCAAATGGAATATTTGTACATCAATCGATGTATACAGAAAAGGTCCTAAAGCATTTTTATATGGACAATGCTCATCCTTTGAGTACACCTATGGTTGTTTGGTCATTTGATGCAAAAAATGACCCTTCTCGACCTCCAGAAGAGGATGAAGAAATTCTTGGTCCTGAAGTGCCATATCTTAGTGCTATAGGAGCACTTATGTATCTTGCAAATTGTACAAGACCAAATATATCTTTTGCAGTAAATTTATTGGCAAGATATATTTCTACTCCAACAAAAGACATTGGAATGGAGTCAAACATATATTTCGCTATCTCCACGGAACAACCAAAATAGGGTTATTTTATTATGGATCAAATTCACAATTGATTGGATATGCAGATGCAGGTTATCTCTCTGATCCCCACAAAGAGAGATCACAAACAGGTTATCTATTTACCTATGGTGGTACTGCAATTTCTTGGAGATTTGTTAAACAATCATTAGTGGCTACTTCATCAAATCATTCAGAGATTATCGTGATACATGAAGCAAGTCGTGAATGTATATGCCTAAGATGAATTATCCAACACATTAAGAGAAAATGTGGATTGTCAGCCATTCACAATAGTCTCACAATATAGTTTGAAGATAATGTTGTCTGTATCATTCAACTCAGAGGAGGCTATATTAAAAGAGACAAAACAAAGCATATCTCACAAAAGTTCTTTTATACTCACGAACTCCAACAAAAGGGAGAAATTGGTATCAAATAAATCAGGTCAAGTGATAATTTAGCAAACTTATTTACAAAGTCTTTACCAGCCTCACCTTTCAAAAAACTTGTCCATAATATTGGAATGCGACATCTTAAAGATTTGTCATAAGACATGTAGTTTTGAGGGGAAGTCAATGCATATTGTACTCTTTTTCCTTCGCTTAGGTTTTGTTCCCACTGGGTTTTCCTTTGCAAGGTTTTAATGAGGCAATTTGACATTGATTTAATGAATCCTAAAGTATTCATATATGGATCTTGAAGTATCTATATAAAGTCCTCCTTTGAATTTTAAAGTACATGATCATTCAAGGGGAAGTGTTATAAATACATATTAAATTATATTTATATGTATTGAATGCCCATTACTCTTGAGTAACTGTTGGTTTTCCATAACCCTTGAGTTAATTTCCTTCTCCTATAAATAGACCACTTGTCTTGTATTTCTTACACACACACCTTTGGAATAATAGAAGAATTTATATCAAACAAGATATTTCTCTCTTGTCTCTTTTGATTATGGTTTAATGTCTATTCTTCTCTATGTTTATTACTTATTCTTTTTATAACAGAAACATTGCTTTTCCCTCTATTTTTCCTTGCTTTAGAATTTTCTTCTGTCCTCCAAACACCACCTTTGTTTCACAAGCACCTACACTATCATTAAATTTTTATTTCATAAGCAAACAAACAATCATTAGATCATATTCAATTGGAAATAAAATTTCTAGACCATTATCTTTAGACTAACATTCTTTATTAGAAGATACTTTGTTAATCCATGTTTCTTTAAGTCTATAGCAATTGTAGTTTAGGTGACACAACTTATCATAGATACCTCAACACAAGTTTATTCTTTTTATATTGTTTTTTCCTTTCTAACATTTGCATTCAAAATCAATTTTCGCTTAAAGGGTTTATCATGACAAGTTGCCGCCAACGTCAACAGCCCAACCATCACATAGAATGTTATCCTTATCCTATGGTTGTTTTTAATGATGATTTCTATCCTGATACGAATGAAATCTATCCTGTTATGGATGATAGTTTTATTGGCATTTCTAGCTCTTTGGATACTGAAAATGCCCACAAAAGTCTTTTTGATTGTGATGCACATATTGACTTTCATTACGAAGATCCTTCCGCGATTGCCTCTTCGTCTTCTGGACCAAGTTTGCGATAAAAAAGTAATCAAGCTGGGCATGTAAATATTATTACTCCTTCGTCTTCAGACAATTCACCTTCTCTGGTATCAAACTATAAAACTGAAGATCAACCAAATAATGTCTCCTCAATTATTCCTGACCAATATTATATTATTGGTTAATATTTTATATAAAAAAAGAAAACGTGAGCTATTTTAATATCCTTAATCCTTTCTTTTACCTTGATTTAGTTTCTGAATTCTTTTAATTTTAATCCTCTTTTTTTTTACAAATTTTCTTCTCACCTCAGGAACCTTGGTTAAACCCCTTGATTTCGGTGATAAATCTTGGAAATGTCAGCATTGCCTTTTTTTTTGGCATGCAGAGCATTTGGCACGTTCAACAAAGAAAAACCCCTCATTTACATTATGTTGTGCTAATGGAAAAATCAAATTACCTACTGCTCCTAACACACAATTTCTAGATGATCTTTTAAATCTTGACAAAGGTTCATTGTCCATAACATTCGTGCTTATAATGCAATGTTTGCTTTCATTTCAATGGGAGCCCAAATTGATATTACTGTCAATTCTCAACCAGGTCCATATATATTTAAAATAAATGGACAATGTCATCATATTATGGGATCATTAGTGCCAATTGATGCTGAATCACCAAGATTTGCACAACTATACATCTTTGACACAGACAATGAAATTGCCAATCGAGTACACCCTTTTAATAATGATAATTGTCAACCATCTTTAGATGAAAATGTTTTCAAGAAACTTATTGACATGCTTGATTCTTTCAATGCATTAGTCAAATTGTTTCATCAAGTTAGACATAGACTTAACAATAATGAATTCTCAAATTTCAAACTTCGCTTGATTGGGAAAAGAGATGGTGACTCAAAGCAATATGATAATCCTTCCTCTAATGATGTGTGCGGTTTAATTGTTGGTGATATTAGAGAATCACAAACTGATCGAGATATTATTATTGAAAGTTATTCTAGAAATCTCCACAGGATCTCTAAACTACATCCAAAATTTATGTCTCTTCAATATCCACTCCTATTTCCTTATGGTGAAGATGACTATCATACTGTCATTTTATTCACAAATCAAGAGCATTATGCTCCTTCAAAACATCAAAAAGTTACAATGAGAGCATATTATGCTTATGTTATTCAAGAAAGATTAGGAGATAGTAGTACTCTTACCAAAGGTGGAAGACTTTATCAACAATTTTTAGTTGATGCATTTATGAATGTCGAGCAAGAAAGTTACAATGAGAGCATATTATGCTTATGTTATTCAAGAAAGATTAGGAGATAGTAGTACTCTTACCAAAGGTGGAAGACTTTATCAACAATTTTAGTTGATGCATTTATGAATGTCGAGCAAGAACGTCTAGATTTCATTCACTCAAACCAAGATAATCTTAGAACTGAATCTTATAAAGGTGTCCAAGAGGCTGTTTTAAGAGGCGATGTTAATGGTTCAAGTACTGGAAAAATCATTCTCCCTTTTTCTTTAACTAGAAGCCCTAGATACATGATTAACAATTATCATGAAGAAATGGCTATATGTCGTTATTATGGTAACCCTGACCTTTTTATTACATTCACTTGCAATGTCAATTGGCCTAAAATTCAAAAAGAGATTAAAAAAGCCCAAATTATAAAGTTGAAGACAAACCTAACATAATTGCAAGAGTATTTCGATACAAACTTAATGATATGATTTAATTCATTAAATCAGGGAAACCCTTCGGGAAAAAAATTGCTGGTATTTTTCTATACTTATTATTTTCCTCTTATTGTCTTTATTCATTATAGTCTATTTAAAATTTATTTTCCTACTTTGTAGATATTTATGCTATTGAATTCCGAAAAAGAGGCTTGCCCCATACTCATTTATTGATTTGGCTTGCTTCTGAATACAAATTTCGATCACCTGAGGATGTCGATTTAGTTATTTCAACTGAATTGCTAGACAAAACAGATGATCCTCATTGCTATCCAATTGTTTCGAAATTTATGTTGCATGGTCCATGCAGGATTGCTAGCCCAAAAGCCCAATGTATGAAGAGAAATAAATTTTCTAAACATTTCCCTAAAAATTTAAAGAATCGACAGTGTTCGGTGAGAATGGTTTTGTGTTTTACAAGCGACGAAATTTTCCTAAGTCATTTGTTCTGAAAAATGGCATTGCTCTCTCTAATTTCTATGTTGTCCCATACAACAAAAATCTTCTAAAATGTTATAATGCTCATGTGAATGTTGAAATTTGTTGTCAATCAATGCTTATAAAATATCTTTTCAAATATGTTAGGAAAGGATCTGATAGGTGTCGAGTTGTTGTTCAAGGTTAGATAAAAGATGAGATTAAGGCTTATCTTAATTGTAGATTTATTTGTCCTTATGAAGCTTTATGACGACTTTTGCAATTTCCAATCCATTCAAGAAACCTAGCAGTTGAAAGAATTCAAATACATTTGTCGATGCAACATTCTATTGTTTTCTTTGGAAATCAAAACTTATCTTCTATTCAAAGAAAACTTGGTCCCAATAAAACAATGCTCACAAGATGGTTTGATCGAAACAAGGAAGATGTTGAAGCAACATAGTTATATTATTCACAGTTTCTCTTGGATGTATAACATATGTGCATCCTGCTACTGGCGAATTGTATTTCTTGAAAATGATATTGAATCATGTTAAAGGAGCTACAAGCTTTGAATATCTACATTTTATCTCTGGTGTTGTTTATCCAACTTTTCAACATGCTTGCAAAGCACTTGGTCTCCTTGGTGATGACAAAGAATGGGCTGAAGCTTTTTCAGAAGCTGTTTTAATTGCTTCCTCCTCACAACTTAGGCAACTATTTGTCAGTGTTACTCTATTTTGTGAGATTGCAAGCCCCTAAAATTTTCTTGATCAATTTTGGCATACAATGCATGACAACATTAGAATCAAATTATTATCTTTCTCCCCACATGATCTTCATTTCAGTGATGATGAACTTAAAAATTATATTCTTTATGAACTTGAACAACTTTTTATTGCCTCAGCAACATCCCTCAAAGACTATGATTTGCCCCTGCCAAATGATCGTTTGATGTCTGAAATTAGAGAAGAACTCAATTACGATATTTCTAAACTTCGAAGCAATAATGAAGCATCAATTTCATTACTTAACACATGCCAAAAGAAGATTTATGATCGAGTTATGGAATCAATTTCTAGAGAGTAACAATCTCTCTTTTTTTACGGGAATGGTGGCACAGGGAATTTTTTTTTATATCAGTCACTTATTAATAGTATTAGATCAGAAGGGTTAATTGTTCTTGTTGTTGCATCATCAGGGATTGCATCTAGTCTACTCCTTGGTGGTTGTACAACTCACTCAAGGTTTAAGATTCCTCTTGCTATAAATGAGAACTCAACATGTGAAATAAAGAAAAATACTCATCTTTCAAGATTGATTGAAATGACAACACTTAATGTATAGGATGAAGCTCCCATGAATAATCGATATTGTTTCGAAACATTGGATAGATCATTACGAGATATATTGGGACAAACTGGTCATTCCAATCATATCCAACCTTTCGGTGGGAAATCTATTTTACTTGGTGGGGATTATCGTCAAATTCTCCCTGTTATACCTGGAGGAACAAAAGAAGATATTATTAATGCTTCTTTAAGTAGTTCACTACTTTGGCCAAAATTTGAAATCAAGTTGCTAAAACAAAATATGAGATTATCAATTGATGGTCTTGGTTAAGATGAAATCAATGAAATTAAAGCATTTGCTGAATGGATTCATAAGATAGGTGACAGAGAACTTTGTGATATACCTTTTTTTTATGAGCTTGATGAATCTTTGATTAAAATTCCAAGTGATTTGCAATTACATACCTCTGTTGTAAGATGAAATCAATGAAATTAAAGCATTTGCTGAATGGATTCATAAGATAGGTGACAGAGAACTTTGTGATATACCTTTTTTTTATGAGCTTGATGAATCTTTGATTAAAATTCCAAGTGATTTGCAATTACATACCTCTGTTGATCCAATTGAAGCTATGGTTTCAGCTATTTATCCCAACATTGAACAACCTACTCTTGAATCATCTTACTTTAAAGAAATGGCTATTGTCACACCAAGAACATAACTGTTACGGAAATCAATAATTTCATACTTGGAGTTACACATGGTTCTCAACGCATTTATCTTAGTAGTGATTCTATTGATGCATCTTCCAGTGATGACGACAATATGAACTTATTATATCCATTAAAGTTTATAAACCAACTTGAGTTCAGTGGACACATTCTTGCTTTAAAAATAGGAGCGCCAATTATGTTGCTTAGGAATCTGAGTCCAATGATAGGCTTATGTAATGGAACACGACTTATTATCACGCAGGTTGCTGATAGAGTTATAGAAGCTCAAATTATAACAGGCTCACACATTGGTGACCGAGTTTTTATACCAAGAATTGTCTTCCCAATTAATGATGGCAAATGCCCATTCACAATCAAACGAAGACAATTTCCAATAAGATTATGCTATGCTATGACAATTAATAAAAGCCAAGGATAATCATTAAAATTTGTTGGTGTCTTCTTAAAGGAACAAGTTTTTACACATGGTCGACTGTATGTTGCTCTCTCAAGGGTTACTTCAAAAAAAGGTTTAAAAATCATTTCATGTGACCAAGAAGAAAAACAACTTGATCATGCTAAAAATATTGTCTACAAAGATGTCATGAATTCATTGCCAAAAGGTCTTCTTTCCATTCAAAATCATTACTTTTGTTTTACATTCTAACTTAATTCTTTTGCATCCATATTGTCAACTATATTTCAACTATTTATTGTTTATTAAAAGTATGTATGTATGCTTTTTATATTACCTCCACCATCCACATCAGCTTATTTTTTCTTTCATTCTACATATTGATGGCGATGCCTTTAAAAAACATCAAGAAGTATCTTTTTTATCCATTGATACAAGCCAAAGTTTGTCGTGTTTGGATGCCAATGCAAAATGGACATACAAGTAGCTTCAACTGTCTTTTGGTTGATCACGAGGTTCTAAACTTTTACACAACTTTTCCTTAGCCATTTATACATTTCTATATATCCTATGTGTAGTTAAACATCTTTTCATGTTTAAATTACATTAAATACACTACCATTCGTCTTTTGATGTTCTTAATTTTTTCCAACTTTTTAGTAATCTTTTAAAATTAACACAATTGGTATTCAATTACCAAAGAATTTTTTTTACCTTTACTAGCATCTTAATAACTTTAATATTGTTTTTCTTCACTTTTTACATGGTAAGGTGGAGTCATACAAGGATCATGCAAAGCAAGAGATGCAACCTTTTTCAATAAAAAATTACTAAAGATTGTTATATTCAGATTAAAGACTTCTACACCTATGAAAATAGAGGTGTTAATGTTGTTGCCGATCATGAAGCAATAATCAACTTAAAGTCTGATACCAAGATAGTACATCTCGATTCTGTTAAACATGATGTGCCGCGATACCATTTTCACCTTATTGAGTTTGCACATGTTTTAACCAAAGGCAAGAGATCAAGAATTCTAACAGGTATGAAAAAAAATCAGATCCAATTATTAAGAATAAATACCTTATACATTATTTAATTAATCTTTTGATTATTTTAGATGTTCTAGGTAGACTTAAAGCAATCCAACCGATTGAAAAGATATTGATTCAAGGTCATAGACTTGAGGATAAAAAAGAGTTCATTATTGAGAATATAAGGTTTTCCCACTACTGAATATACATTTCTAGCTTATGTTTTTCATAGTTCTGTCTAAAAATTCCAATTTTTAAACATGGGTAAAGATCTACGAGTTACTTTATGGAGCGACGTTGCTCGGAGCTTTGATGATAATATTGTTAATACAGAAGAATCTCCTATTTTTGTTGTCTTTACTGGTTTTCGAGTTATAGAATATTGAGGTTCTCTATATTGTCTTTAATACAATAGCATCGTACAATTTTTTTCCTTTATTGCGCAATTACTATTTCTTCTAATGGATATTCATAACTTCTATTCCTGTTACTTGCATTCAGTGCACGAATTTAATTGAAGCTAACTGCGTCACTCTGGTATTTCAATCCAAATATTCCAGAAGTTTTCCCATACAAGCAATTGTAAATCCCTCTTACTCTCTAAATATTGACCTTTTCATTTTGACTTAAGTAATGAATATTTGTTATTAACTATATCAACTCTTTCTAAATTCAGTTATCGTCAAACACCACTTAATGTCCATAAACTTTCTCAATCTTTGAATGCTATTGTATTATTGGATCAACAAATAAATGAAAACCGAAAGACAATTAAAGAGATCTTATGCATGGATCCATATCAGCATAAATTTTAATTACTAATGCTTTTCTGTCCTTTTTTAACATTTGTTTTAAGCTTTTATTCTAACTTTTCCCTTCGTCAATGTAGAATATGTGTTTTACTTGCAGAGCATCCATTACTGATTATGATCTCTTGAATGGATGGTGGTGCAAAACATGCCCAAAATACACCAAAACACTCTCTGGCCCATCAGACAACCTTAGATGCTTTGAACATGGAACTCCTAACTTTACACTAATTCCATGGTAAAAAAAAATTAAACAAGCACTCTATTATTTCATATAGATTTATTTCCCAAGAAAATCAATACATTTACGTTTTACTCAATTACGAATAACTATTAATCTATTGGTGCAGGTTTAAGGTTAACTACATTGTAACTGATGGCAAAGATGTTAGAAACTTTTCCCTATCTGGAAAAACCGTCGAGAACTTTTTCAACGCCTTGGCACATCATCTGGTTTATGATAAAAAATGTTGATCCTTATGCAATTCCGCCACAAAATGACTGAAGTATTAAACAAAATGAAAAAAATTTCAACTACATTTTCGAGCTTATAAATCAACACTCAACAGATATTACATATATGTTACAAATGTTTTTGATGAAAGCACTAAACAGTCTTCAATGACTCAATAAGAACAATTGGGTGTTGAATGCTTAACGACTCCTACAACCATGATTGTTAAAGAGTCATCAATAGTTCAGCTAGACACACTTACTCTAATGACACCACCTCACAGCATCTCACCATCTCAGCATCAACAAAGCTTTGTTTTGGATGACACTAACAAAGACACCTTCAACCCAAAAGCTAAAAAGACTTTGGACTTCACCGATACCCATTCATAAATTTTTTTTGTTTGCATTCATTACAAATATAATTTTATATTGAAATTTATTACTGTCAATCATTGCACAACATTATCATGCCATTTACTGCCTTGCATCACTAATAATGTTTTTATTTCCTTAATTTTGCAGACAGTTGAAGCAGAAAGCAATCATTCTCGATGAAAAGGATGATCCGCCAGCTAAAAGAAAGAAAAACGACCTTTCTCCTCCATCATAGGTTGCTTTGCACCACCATTTATTTCCCAATATATATGAATACAATCAATTTGATTTGCTTCATTTTCTTTGAATATTAAACTCTGTATTATTCCATGTACATGTATATCTGTATCTATATGTGAAATCTTTGCGTGCAAATTGGCTCTTTCAATTTTTAACTTATGTGTTTGATGTAAAATAGAGTTTGGGAATGAATATAGTCTTGAGTATATTCTTGAATGAATTATACAGTTGATTATATTAAAAGTGGATGTGATTATGGATGAAATGTGATTCAAATTGTTTGCAGGTTATGTTATGGATAACTTTGGATCTCCCGATATAGGGGAGACTCTGCTGAAATTTAGTTAGAAATTTTGGCAAGTCAACTTTTTTTTTCCTCATGCTTCATCTACCCTTTTTACAATGAGAAAGATTAAAAAATTAAACAAATAGGAGAAAATAATTTAGGATTGTTACTAATAATGCTTCATTGTTTGATTGTATATATGTAATTCAAACTATTTCTTTGTTGATTTGCTACATTTGTTCTTCCATAGTATTTCCTTCAATTTTCTTTTACATGACTTCATTTCTTCATCATTTACTTTATGACCTTGCGATTTTTTTTCAGGAAGATTAACAACAAAAAGAGAAGACTCATTTCAAAGAGGGATTTTCACTTCGTTCTGCACTTCAACATCCCTCTATTTTGCAATGATGTACAAATTGTATAGTTAACGCTCTTTTATCATCTTTTGTGACATTGTATACATTCCAAAAGAGGTACTCTATGTTTCCGAAACAAACTCTTTTATGTTATGGTTCTGCACTTTTTATACAAGCTATATTATAAGTTTATTGTTATTAATTTAATTATATGATATTATATACACAACAAAAACTGCGCCAGCACTCGGGCAATATAGCTAGTGTATATATATATATATATATATATGTTGTCGATGGGGGATATAAAACTTTATATAATTTAATATAGTTCCATTACCATTATATTATATATATAGATAGATATATAATTAATAATAGAATTTGATCAGACTAGCATTCTAACCCACAACCAAATCCTCAAAGAGCTGTGGAAAAAAAAGGGTGGGTATGAATTGTTTCTTTATTTATTTTGAAGTGCTTGATAAGGAATGAAAGGGAAGTCTTGCATTTCATAACGCAGTTAACCTCAGTGACTGGTGTGGCTGCCTTAGTGTAGCTGAGGGAGAAGGCTTACATGACTGGTGTGGCTGAGGGAGAAGACTTCAGGGAATGCAGGTGGGTGTGCCTGCGGCTGCGTTTGAGTTGATGAGAGATGAGGGAGACGAGAGGCAGAGATGGAGACGAGAGGATGATCTGTAATTATTTTGCCCGTTGTGGATTTCATGTGATTTTTTTATTTTCATAGTATATTTTCATTCATGTCGTGGCTGCAAAAGTAACTCTCAACTGCTTTTACAGTTACGGCGTGTTTTTAATTTTAATGGTGGGAGCCCCAGCCAAATGCTGGGATCATGTTTGGTAATAAGGATTGTTAGGGCCGCAGTCCCAAACACCCACTTAATCAATCGCCAATCATGGATAGGATTGCTTCAAGATTAGCTTCATCAATTGGGTATTGATTTCTTTCGTCACATAATCTCTTGATACATAAAATGTGTAAATGGAGTGGCTAATAATTCTCTTCTATGCTTCTTTTGTTTTTCTATCTTTTCACAGCTTCTCTGCTTCAAGGAAGCAGGTACTCCCACCGGCCTCTCCCTCTTTCTTCAATGGCATAACTATTTTTTTCATTTTCTTTTATTTATTAATAAGCAATGAATGATCGAGATATTCGATTTATATGTGAAAAATGAACCTGGGTTAACGAAACCCAGATAGATACTTGCATCTCTTTTAGTAAAATGTTCTTCGCTACGAGCAAATGGACGTCATGGTTAATTTTATTATTTCAAAATTGAATCTTTTTGGACCGGGCAATTCCTATGAAGTACTCTTTCATTTGAGTGGTTTGGTTGTTCTTTGTGATTCTTGTTTGAGTTTGTTCATACGGGCTTTTATTCATTTTGACAATTTTATTGGTTAATGCTGTGAATTGGAAAGTTTTCCAGTAGGGTTGCATACAGTAAGAGTTATGTGGCTAAGGATATCAATTTCGGAGTTGGGGCTCCTGCAGCTATGCTACTGGGTGTCAATGAGGTTGCAGAAGCTGCGAAAGTCACAATGGGACCAAAGGTTTTGAAGTTACACCATCACTTTGCTTCTTATCTTTTCTTTCTTCAAGTTCCCGTGGATTAGTTTCAGGGTGAGAAAAAATGATCGCCATTACCATGTCTGGCCTGAACTGGATTTATTTATTTTTGCAAAATAAGGTATCCAGTGCCTGTTTTGAAGTTTGAAAATTGGCCCTCTATTGTATCCATGGCTTAATTTAATTGACAATAGCAGAATTGCTGGTTTAATGGGAAGACTATGGTGATAATTTTGACTAGAGCAAGATCATAATGCCGAGTTTGGTGGAGATCTGAGTACAATTATGCTAAAAATATTTGGATGCGAGAAAGTGGAGTGATTTTTTTAGTCACAATTATTTGACACCCAAGAAAAACAAGCTTGTCGTGATTGCTTTTACTGAATATACTATTGGGTGGTGGGATCAATTAATGATAAATTGTGAGTTAAGTTAGATACTTCGGATGACATGAAATCTCTCATTGTAGAGAATTATATAAAAGGTTGCAGAGTTTAATTTAATGTATAAAAAATATTGATAAGTACTTAAAAGGAGATGGAACTTACTATGATTTGAGCTAATGTTAAGTAAGGAGGATATGGAGACAATTATGACTAGATTTATGAATGATATTAATCATGATAATACTTATATTATAGAGGTGCATCATTATATGGAGTTTGAGGTTATGATGCAAATGACTGTGAAAGTGAAGAAACAACTTAAATGAAAAGTATCATTTAACAAAGGCAACCATTAGGCCCATTGACACTTTGCGAACCCAATTGGAAGGCTAACACCGAAGGTGGTTTCTCATATTCGAATAAAAAGTGTAAAGTTGAATATCCTAAAAAGAAAAAAATATCTCGACTTTTGTTAAAGGCAATAATGTTACCCCTACTTATCTTAGTTGTGTCCTTATATGTTTTTGTTGTTTGGGTTTTACTCATGTTGCTTCATAGTTTCCTAAAACAAACAATCATACTAATAAAAACTAATAGCAAGGATAAGGATGAAGAGAAAAAGATGTCACCATGAAAGAATAATGATGATATTTGTGTTGAGTATCCTATTGAGAAAGAGACGCTTGTGGTTAGGAGAACATTGAATATGTATGTCAAGTGGATGACTTACAAGGTTAAAAAGAGAATATATTACACACAAGATGCTGTGTTAAAATTAAAGTATGCATCTTAATTATAGATGGTAGCAAGTATGCATCTTAATTATAGATGGTAGCAGTTCCACCACTGTAGCAAACACTAAATGGGTAGAAAAGCTACATTTGCTCACTAACATCCTATACCTTATAAATTATACTACTTGAATGATAATAGTGAAATGAAAGTGAATAGAAAGGTTGTGGTTGTTTTTTATTGGTACATATTGTGTTGAGGTGTTGTTTCATGTTGTGCCAATACAAACTAGACATTTGTTACTTAGTAAACCATGATGATATGATAGAAGAGCTATGTATGACGGAGTGGCAAATATGTAATTTTTTAATATTAATAGAGGAACTATAACTTTAGTATATTTGACACCTAATCAAATATTTGAGAAACTAAGATTGAAGAAGATGACTAATAAGAAGAGCGAAGATGACTAATAAGAAGAGCTGGCATATCAAGGGACCTTCTTTTCTAACAATGTTCTTTTTGGTTTTGATGAGGATGCTATTTTTCAGCTTGGTATTGATTTTTTTTTAAAAGATTTTTTTCAATGACAAATATTTGAGGTGCGGTCGTTTTAAGAGGGGAGGATGATACAAGCCAAGTTAGGTCTGAATTTGACTTTAAAATATTTATTGACCAATTTTACTAGATTAAGATAACTCTCACACCTATATTGTATCGTGTTGAAATTTTACAAGAAGAAACAAACACACATGAAAATATATTTTGGTATATTTCCAGGTCAAATAGAGTTTGTGAACATATTATTTAATGGATATAAATTAATAAATAAATCTTGTCAAATCTACCAACCTAGACCTTCGTGCATTGTTTGTAATATATTTGGAGATATAGATGGAATTTTGCTGCAATTTAAGTTGGAATATAAATTAGACATTTCAATATTTCTAACCATATATGGTAGGTAGAATAATGCATCAAGATAAGAGAGAATGATATATTTGAAGTCAAGATTGAAATCAATCAAGAATATGAAAAAAATAGAGGTTCGGGCAATATGGAGGAATTTTAGCATGAAGAATCGCTCATTCCTTTAATGCTTAGTTCATTCAACACACACATGTTATCATCCTAAACAACATATTACAATAAATTTTAACAGGGATTACCACAATTTCTTTCCTCTCATTAGTCCATTCAATGACCAACCATGACCATTTCTATGAGACTCCCCTTTTTATTTCCATTTATCTTGCTATTTCAGCTTTATTTCATCCTATCATATGCCACAATCATCAATTTAATATAATTATCATTCCCCTCTAGATATTTTCCAAGAACCCAAACCCTAATCTCATGAAAAATAAATGAAATTTAACAATTAAGTTAGGAACTTTTTATATGGATGTGAGGAACACCTAAATGCATGTAGAATCAAGACTTCCACCTTTTTTTTTTACTCCTACTCTCCTATTTCCCCCCAATTTCTTCTTCCAAAAACACTCATAATTCTTATGTTTTTGATTTATAGATGTGTTGATAACACTTAGTTCCTCTCTTTCTTTGTAATCTCTCTCAATTTAACAAGAACAAAATAAAAACTCCTTTTCTTTCTCTTAAAATCTGGTGTTAGCATTGAAGAGCAAGAGAGAGGGGTATTTATACCCTATAATTCCTCTTATTTATACTTAGGTCCTATTTTTTTGAAGTGTATTATTTTTGCCCAGTATCTTTTCTCTTCTTATAATTAAGCTATACTTTACCTTTCTTATAATTTATAATTTCACCCCTCAACTATTTAGCTTAATTCATTGTCTTTAATTTAACCCAACCCTCAATATTTTTGGGTTGAATTTACATCGGTCATTTGAAAGCACATTCTTATTATCTATTCTTTTTACGTAAATGGCATCCAACAATATCAAGATTGCAATTAACTAATGATCATATCCTCATACTCTTACCGAGTAATGGTTTTTGGTATAAACCACGCGGTGTCCCAGACGCTGACCTAGACTAATCCACCTTAGCACCGGGTGGGCTCCAAAGAGGTGAAAGTGTTTCCCAAATGGCCGGCTCCATATAAGAAGAGGGATTGAACTCCTGACCTCTTTTAAGGGACGAGAATTCGTTCGCTACTCATGACAGTACCCCTTAGATCTTACTGAGTAATATTAAATAAACATCAAGATATTACTTAAGAAAACAAAAAAACTGTTAAAAATACACATTAATTAGTCGTTAATTAATGCATATATAAATGAGACCATCCCTGATCCCTGACAGAAGAATTAATTGTAATAATTCACGCAAAAGGTACAAGCTCAGTGATCAAAGCATGCATGCTTGCGCACTTAATTAATCTAAATTTCTGCATGGGTCTCACCTCTCTAAGCTTAAAAAATTAACAAGAAAAGTTGAATTAATCATTCATAATATATGGTTACATTATTGATTAATCTACGATGATATAAGTAACTGCGTGGACGGTACAAACCTCATATCAACTAATTGATCTTGATCATCAGGCTCGAAGTTGACGTTGTTGGCATCAAGGACGTCCGGCTTCGAATGATCATCTTGCGTGCTGCATTGATCGTTACCATTGTAAGCTTGCTTGACCTGATCATCTAAGTAATTAGGCGACGATGATATCGACAAGCTAGAAATATCCTGCCGGCCGTTGGCCGCGGCGGCCCATGCATTCGCCGGATCTTGATCTTGTAAATGCAGTTGATTATTATCTGGATTATGAATGACAAATTCTTGCTGGTCCTGATGTGCTTGCTGGTATTGATCATGATATTGCATGACGGGGTCGTACATGTCGAATGTATCTGTAATAATGATACCTTGGCAGTCATGATCGGTCTGATGATCAGGGGCCACGGCGGCGGCGGCGGCGGCCGCCGCTGCCTGTGCTTGGATCAACTGAGTTTGCTGTTGGGCGGCAGCCTGGGCGCGATATATAGCAAGTTGGTGAAGAACAAAATCGAGCTCAGCCCTAGAGTATTCAATCTCACGTTGGAGATCTCGAATCATTCGATAACATCCTCCGACAGGATCATTTGCGCGGACATCTGATTGAAAAATGATGGTACGCATGGCTTCGTCCTTCTCAGGAGGGTTAAGGTTCTTGATGATCTTGCTAATATTGCTAACCCCAAACAATTTATGGGCATTGAGGAATTGTCTCTGGCGATTGTGAGGGAAATAAGGGGCGAGAATGCAGTCCGGAGCGCACTTCCTGCGTTGGTATTTGCAAGCTGCGCAGGCTTGGGTGGTGCAGTTACCAGTCCTTGAAATGTTGCTCATATTTTTTCTGTTTGCTATTGTTGTTTTAGAAATGATGAGAGAATTCGGATGCGTTGCCGGCGGGGCTGGTGCTGTTTTCTTATTTGGAAATGGCTTTTCTCCTCTCTTTTTTCTCTCTGCTGCTGCTTTTAGACCCTTTCTTTTCTCCTTGCCAACAAACACATATGATGATGAGGACGATGATATACGACAGCCCAGAGAGAGAGAGACAGTGTATTATTTTTGGCGCATGCAATAATTAACAGATCATTGATTTACTTAATTATGATAAACGATGAAGTACTACAGCGATGGCTATTTTTGGCCATACGAGTATAGTAGTATTGAGAAAACACTACAGACACAGTCAAATTTAGTAATTAGTTGCTCAAAATTAACGTGTGGTGTTCAAATTAAAGCCAAAAATAGAGTTTCTATCAGATCATCTGTATTTAGAATGCTTTACAAGGTCAAAACAATCGCAACCAAAATGATTTTGCTAATGCAGTCTGATTTAGTCAAGTTTTCGACATTCTAGTTACTTGTTTAATTAAATAATTTGGATGCCATCAAATACCTGGCCGTTTGCTATTTGAGAGCAGTTAAAATATTTATCATCTTGACATGTTAATTAGGGACACGAGATTATTCTCTAGCAAGGTTATCCTTCCATTAATTGAATGACTGACCACTAGGATGTGTTTTTGACCACCATGCATCCATTAAAAATTTGCATGCATGTTAAGTTATAGTGTACCCAAGGGGCGTGACGTCATGATGAAAAAATTGAGATCTATCTTGCAGGCAGGTTCAAGTTAGTACATGCTCATCTTATAAGAATTTGGGTAACCAGAGTTTTACTTGGATCAATAAAAAAAATCTAAAAAGATGAAGTTTTCTTGAATCCAAATAAAATATTAAGTTGTTGGCAATGAGGTTGAACTATCAACTGAAGATCATATATTCTTTGACGAAAACTTATCCCAAAATACAACACGGCAAATTGAGGAACCATATACATATGATATGCATTTTAAAGAAAATGGTAATCACTAATTGTGGATCTTTGATTTCAGTTTCTGCCATAACCACACTCTTCTCGAGGAAATTAATAAAATGCCTCGCTCCACTTTTGGATGAAGTTGCCTTTGTTTTTAAAAGGTAAGCTTCTTCTTCACTCGCAACAACTACTCCAAAGCGAACATTTAAGTATAGGAAAAAGTAGTTATTTAAAGCCTGTTTGGCACAGCTGTTGTTATTGTGGTTGAGGTTGAAAAAAAAATAGTTTGATGAAAAGCATTTTTAGTTGTGTTTCATAACTGAAATTGAAGTGTTTGGTTAAAACTGTGGTTGAGTTTGAAGTTTAATGAAAAGTAGTTTCGAGTGTTTGGTTACCATGTTTTTCATATTATTGTCAACATGTAAATTACTTTAAATATATTTTTTAAAAATATTGTAGATTTAATTATCATAAGAATAAAATGTAATTAATAATTTAAGTAAATCAGAGACTCATTTTTATTCTTCCATCAAACTACTTGCAATTCCATCACGAATTAAATTCATACGTCAAGGCCTCTCTGATCCTTTGTTATTTGATCGATGAACAACATCTAGTAAAATATCATCAAGAATAACATTTGCGATCTATAAATAGTGTTATTTCAATATCTTTATTTAGATGTTGTAGATATATAATTCCAAGGCAAAATCCATTTGCAAGTTTCTGATCCATAATCAATCGAAACACAATGGGATTGTGGAATAAAACAAAGTTACACACATTTCCCTTTCTGACGCAGTAGAAAATCACAAGGATTACGACCAACTTTGATATTCCGTAAATAAATCTAGGATGAGAGGAATTCTCAGAAAAGTTCTAACTTTATTCAATAATTTAAAGATGATTCGGCCAGAGGCTTACGACCATATTTAAAGCAGAAACCCTAGCCCTAACCATGTTATATAAGGAAACAACGCTAATTAATAAAATTACAAAAAATAACAAATTTGAGATGAGGAAATTGAAAAGACTATAAATTTTAAGCAAGACGGAATTGACAGAAGTTGATTTGGACTTGAAAATCAAGAGTTATGGCTAAGAAAAAACTTTTCTAGAATGGAAAAAACAACAATTTCAGGGCCTAAATGATGGAATTCGGCCACAAAATGGTATCTGTTCAGCGCACAGACTACAAAAATTCAGTTGCCTTTGAATTTTGAATGCTCTATCTTTAGCATATACGCCTCTACCACTTGTTCTATATCACTTTCATCGGTGTTGATCTCTATCTACACCATTTTTAATTTTAAAAAAATATGATTTCTATATTTAAAAAAAATTGGACCGAACTAAATGGGTCGGCCCAACCAAAGTGGGCCAAAAGGGCCCAACTCTGGTGGACTTAGGTTGGGCCGAGAAGAGGTCCAGCCCAACCCAAGAGTTCCAAAAAAGCATAAAACGGTGCGTTTTTTCTTTTCTTTTGAATTATGCACGCAGTTACTGTTCACGTAACACGTGAACAAGAACATGGGTGACTATGACGAGAGGGTCAATGGCCGGTACCTGCGGGTAGAGAAGGTCGAGGTGATTCTTTCTATGTTAGTGGCGTCAGAAATGATGCCCTGTGGTGGTTGAGAGGAGGGTCAAAAGGTTGTAGCTGTCATGACTGTGGAGGAGAGAGAGGGAGATGTGGTGGTTATGGAGAGAGAGGGAGGGAGTTGCGGTAACTGTGGAGGAGAAAGAGAGGGTCTGTGGCCGTGGAGAGAGAGGGGAAGTGGCAGCTCTTGTAAGAGAGTTGGAAGTCTAAGGCAAGCCTACAAAACTGCCTTTGGCAGTCCTCTTTCCACGTTGAGCTCTTTTTATTAACCCCCCAACTTCAGTTTTTGGATGATGAAGGTGCATATGCTGAGCTCTGGGAATTGTCAAGGTTTTTAATAAACTCATATCAGTGCAAGAACAAGGCATGTTCATCGGCCAGAAGACCAATACAACATTTCTTACGTCTGCGTTTGGGGGAGAAACATCGAAAAGATGCTTCTTACAAAATGTTGTTGGACCGCGTATTTTGGTAGGACCCATAATACAAAACTGTGGTCCAAAACATTACCAAACAATTTGGCTTTGCGGTGAGCCTCAACCGCAAAACCACTGCAAAACCTAACACCCACTTAACCCTACATATTTATTATCACGAGTAAAATATGTTTTTTTTTTTAAAAATGAATAAATTACCTACGTTTTTTATATAAAAAAATAAAAAAACTTATACTATTAAAAAATTATGCAACAGTAGAAAATTCAGTTGATGATGTAGCAATAGATCATTATTGTATTATGTTTAGCAATGGAAAATCCATTGCCAGAAAAATAATCTTATTGATATACATTTGCCAAAAAAATGATGCAAATTTTATTAATATCATGTAAAGAATGTTATGTAAATATTATTATATTTAAGGTTTCATCGAAAATTCTATCGAAATTCTTGTAAAACCTTCCGTGTGCTACAAATCTCAAGTTATCGACATATAATATAAGTTTTAATTCAATCTCAACCTAATTATCATAGGTCTACAAAACCAAAAACATCATCCTCATTACAACCGCAATAAAAAAAGTAATTTAATAACAATCGATAATTTGAACTAGAGTCAAGATAAATCTAGTGTAATTTAATAGAATAGGAAAAAAGAGTTAAGTTTCTTACACTCCAATCTTTTCAAAAATAATGATCATACATATCATTTTACAAACACTTAATTTATACAAAATACTACTAGATACGAAAAGCTAAGAAACAACATATTTAGTTCTGACGCGCAAATGATGGACCTGAAAAGAAAATACAAGATAATTTCATAAGGAAAATTTAAAAAAATAGTATTAAAGTTATTAAACCCACATTATACAATCATACATAATTATAATAATCAATATAGCTATTTGCAACACAAACTATGTTCCTCATTTATGTATTGCTGATACTAAGTATTATCGATACCCTCATCACCCTACTGACATCAACAATCAGAGAAGACCCCTTTCTAGATCCCTAACATACCACCTCATTTTATTTGAGGATGTGTGTCGATTCTTTTTTTCTTCTTCTCAATTTCAACATACACAAATGTGTATCAAATATTGTACAATAATCTTTTTATTTGGGATTCTAACATATACTCGATGTATATTAACATGTTTATAGTAATCCTTATCCCAAGGATCTTGACATACATTAAATGTATATTAGTCATTTGTGATGATCCCCTAATCCATGCTAGCCATTTTTGGCACTCTCTTTATCTGAGATCCTATCATACACTAAATGTATGCTAGTCACCG
Source organism: Salix exigua (assembly GCA_032356905.1). Classification (NCBI taxonomy): domain Eukaryota; kingdom Viridiplantae; phylum Streptophyta; class Magnoliopsida; order Malpighiales; family Salicaceae; genus Salix; species Salix exigua. Next base: position 3,209,468 of record CM063590.1, on the reverse strand, counting down.
CCATGTCCATTCATTTGGTACTGTCGATACTGCTATAACCTGACAATTTTACACCACTCGTGGTCCCTCTTGCAATTACAGGAAATTATCATAAATCATTATCATCCAACGATACACTTAATAATAACCACACCAAAACAATTTAATAAGCCTTTAAATTTTTTATTCTTTTATTTTTATTTTTATAACAATATCTGTCAATCAAAATATCATTATAAACACCCATTTTTAAACATAACTTGTTTCTTTTCTCTTTACGACCTCACTTTTCTTTTCTTTTTCTTAAATCTACCAGCAGAGGTCGCATTACGACCTCTACCAAAAAATTTCACTATAATTAGAGTTATAAAACTTTGTATTGTATAAAGTTGATCTCGTTGAAAAGGTAAAAATACAAGACTATAACTCTCCTTCTATAAATCCTAGGAAATAAATGTAGGTGCAACTGATAAACTAAATAAATAAATAAAAATTCAAAGTGGAAGAATTCATGAACAAATTTAAATAAAATGAGAGTTTGGTAATTTTGGATATAACATCGAAACAAAATATTCAAGATATCGTAGTTTTTAACTCAAAATTTATTAGGGTTAGTTTTAAAGTAAAAATAAAATAGGTTGGGGGGGGGGTTGCAGAATTGAGGGAAATGTAAAGAATAGGTTTTAATTTTAAGAAAAGTAGATGTGGTGTAAACAAAACATTTAAAGAAAATAGAGACCTAAGTGCAAATAAGAGAAATTGAAGGGTATATATACCCCTCTCTTTTCTTTTATGTCTAGGAGAGTGAGGAGAAGAAAGGGAGGGATATTTTGATATTTTTCTTTTCTAATTTAAGAATAAATTCAAAGTAAAAAAGAGATTAAATGTTACCAAAATATTTAAAAATAAAAAACACAAAAATTTAGAGTATTGTTGGAAGAAGAAATTGGAGAAACAAAGAACTATTAGGTTGATATGTATGATCACTATTTTGGAATAAAATGAATGTAAGAAAATTAACTCTTTTTATCATATTCTGTTAAATGTGACTTAATTTATCTTGACTCTGGTGCAAATTATTAATTGTTGATAAATATATGGTTTATTCATTGCGTTTATGATGAGGATAATGTTTGTGATTTTATAGATCCAAGATAATTGGGTCAAGATTGTAATAAAGATTATGCAACTTGGGATATGCTAGTGTATAGAAGGTTCTGCTAAAATTTCAACATAAATTTTGGTGAAACCTTATATATATATTATATTTTTTTTTGGCAAATATGTATTAATAAGATTATTTGTGTTAACTCCTAAAGATGGGGGGTTACACCTTCCAAGCAGAGTCTACCCTACTGGTCCAATATATGATGACTCGATTCTACCCCTAGCATTCACAAAATTCATCACAAATATGGCAGACCTTCTATCATGCACTACTGGTCCAATATATGATGACTCGATTCTACCCCTGGCATTCACAAAATTCATCACAAATATGGCAGACCTCCTATCATGCAGAATCTGCCCTACTAAGCCATATTTGATGACCCAAAACTAGAGTTCTAAAATTCAACATCAAATGAAATCAGTTTCCTTAGATGATAAACAATCAAAACTACAATTTCTAAAAACAAAACTAATCCTAATTCCCTCACTTTCCCACTCATCAAATGAAATTTGTTAGGTAATGTTTAATATCAGTTTTCCTCTTCTTATGCACATTTGGATGAATCTTGGCCTTGAAAAAACAAGACTTCCCTCATTATTTTTATGCTCAATCCATTCATTACACAAACATTCATATCCAACACAACATATACAATAATTATTTTGCAAAACATATGATTTTCCCCCCCTAATTACTGGCCATTCATGGCCTTTCCTGTAGGGTTTCCCTTTTCCTTTTCATTTATCTTGCCAATTAGCTCTCATTTCATGTCACATTCATCAATTAAACACAATTTTATATATCCCCCCCCCCCCCCAAAAAAAAAAAAAAAAGTTTTCAAGAACATTAACCCAAATCTCATAAAGAAAAACATGCAATTTAACAATAAAATCAAGATATGCATATAAAAAACACCATACCAAAAACATTTAAAATCACCTCCCCTTTTTTGTTCCTACCAACCCCGATACTTTTTTTTTCTCCAATTTTTTCTTTCAATTATAATACAAATCCTTGTTCAATTTTTTGTTTCAATAATATTTTCAATAATAACAAAATATGGAAACCAGAGGGCATAATAGTAATTACACTATTACTGTGGAACTATGTCTATAGCAACAATGAATTATCAACATGGTTTATCTTTGTTCTTAATTTAATAATAATAACAGTTCACATCGCAGGTTTTCATTACAGAAAACAAGACTTTGCTGGAAACGTGAAGGAAAGTTCAAATCAAATGCAGCTGCCTGGAGAATTTGCAAGTGTGAAACAATATTTATCTCTGTTTTGTTAATCACACAATCCTGTTTGAAATGGGTGGTCTCATTCTTTAATTGAAGGAACAACCCCAATAACTCAATCAAAACGGTTGATCCCTTGTACTTTGGTGTGGCATTGTGAAACAGCTTGCAAAATAGCAAATTCCAAAAATATTCAATTTCAAGTCTGTGAAAAATCAAGCACAAAGATATTTCATCCTTTTGGTATCATTCTGTACTCTTCCATGCTTGGTCCTACTTGTTTTTCGTATATAAAAGAGCATCAAGGGAGACATACATGTTCTGCAGGATAAAAAACTAGGCAAACATAGATAGTGCATCACCAGCAGCTATGTCCAGTGTGTGTGTCATTCAATAGAAAAAATTTGTGGATGGCTTGAGTTTCAGAACACAAACTATTCAAATGATGATCATGTTGTATAGATCAACATATCGCACAAACAGTTTGACATATCTGGTAGAGCCTAGTGATGGAATAACAACAAAATCCTAGACCAACTGTTACAGAGTATCTGTGGTTTGAGACCAGAAATGACAAAAAGCAATTAAGAATAATCCTAAAGATGAATCACCAAAAAAAATTCTTTTGGAACAAGGAACAATCAAAAACTTTCTTCTTGCAAATCAGAGCGCCAATTTCAGTTGGTGTGCAGATTCACATCTCAAACGAGCTCCAAGCTCGGATATATCTTTGCATTATTATGTAAGCTTTAATCATGACAAATCATCTCAAGCTAGCCAATTTTGTTTTGATTCACTTTGTATTGATGGATGAAAAACCAAAGGCAAATTCAAGTCAATACTTTAAATCGTATACTGACTAAAAAAAACAGATGGTTAATGAAATAAAATACAAACCTATTAAGTAAATTTCCAAAGACATCAACGGCAACATTGTTACCCATATCAACCACACAGCTCAAGCAAATCCAAAAAACAATTAAGAGTTCCACTACCAACCAAAACAAGAGGTGGCTTCCTATTTTTGCTTAACAATTTGCTTTTACTTGATTGTTAGCAAACACTTGTCCGGTTAGAGTTCTAAGGTAATTTCTTACTCTGTGTTTGAGAGGGAAAAGCAGTCATGGCTCAGACTTGAGAAGCTCTTCAACAGAATTTCTATACTTTCCAATTAGCTCCCTGATATTAAGATATAAATTAATTTAATGTATGAAGCAAGTAAAGCACAAAAGCAAAGAAATCCTCTTTAGAAAATATTTACCTCCTTTGATTTAGCAACTGTTCACTTTCCTCCAGCTTTCGCTTTTGTCCCTCAACTGTCTGCACAAAATAAAAAATGTTTACAAAATCAAAACATTGGAACTTTGATGGACAACTAGGCTTAATATAATAAACATCCTAAACTGGAAAATTTCATGGGAATTTGCAAATATAAATACATCATGAATCAGGCCAATGATAATGCTAGCCAATGCTCTAAATTTTCCATATTTCTTCTATCATCTCAACTCTAAATCATTACATTTGTTCCACATTCTAAAGAAAACCAAACGCGATGTAAGCAAATAGACACAACAGTATCTCCACAATGAAAACAAAACAGTATAAGAACGTGAATAATATATAAACCATCAGAAATCTAGAGAAAATAGACCCAAAAACAATATATATAAAAAAGATTAATGCTTTAGAATAGATAATTACCATAGCTTTAGCGTTGATTGAGCTTGAAATGGAATTCAACAGGTGCTGACACTTGTCAAATTGAGTGTTCAATTCATTGACCTTTCCAAAAAAAAAAACCGTTTTAGGTCGAACCTTATAATCTCCTCTTTTCTCAATTCCAAAACACAATGAACAAAAAGAAAATTCCCAAGTTAATTCTCCTTCTTTTTAATTCTTTTTTAGAAAATGAAATGAAAAAAACCAACCAAAGCATCAGAATGCTGATCCCGAGTTCCATTCTCAATAGCGTCAGCTAAGTTCTCCACCAACTGCAAGCAAGCAAACAAACAAACAAACAATCAATCAAAACAAAACCCTTAATTTTGCATAGCACAATATATGTGTGCGCGTGTAGATAAAGAGGGCTGAGTTGTTAACATGTAAGAGATGGAAGTGTGAAGCCAATGATTGGTGGTGATGGTTCTGTGGCTGCACTTGCGGTTGTTGTTGAATAAAACGCTGTTGTTGGGGCTGTGGTTGCTGATATTGCTGCTGCTGTTGAAACTGCTGCTGCTGCTGGTTAAACTGCTGCTGCTGCTGCTGAAACTGGGTATATTGTGGTTGTTGCTGCGGTGGAGGGAGGTAAAACTGGTCTTGATTTGAGTGTGCAGGCGAGCCACTGTGTGCCTGCACGCTTGGGATCATTGTCCAGTTCCCTCCTCCACTGAATGAATGATCCATTGGTATCTCTCTCTCTCAAACGCTGATTGTATCTCTCTCTCTCAAACGCTGAACCCTTCTTAATTCTACTTTCCTTTAAAGAAGAGGATGCAGCCAAGCTCACGAGACTACACGTCGATTCGTTGTGGTTGAACGTCAACTCCCCATAAACGACACGTAGTTTCTCCATGGGCTAGTAAGTTGTCATTTCCCTCTAGTGGTGTCAATTAATTTCATCATTTATTATACATTCAAGATACCTTAAAAATACATTACATTGTTTGTTTTTATTAAATAATATCTTTATAATAAAAAATTCAATAGTTAATTTTGAATTAATATAATAATTATAATTATATAAAAAATATGATAATTTTAGTATAACACATTCAATGTGCACACGATTATAATTCACTATCAATTTCAGTATTTTTTTCCCCTTCTAACACAAACACAGGAGAGAACAAGACGAGATAAGAAAGACAACATTTGTAGCTACAGCAGATACAAGGACAAAGGAAACTAAGAAAGGTTGCTTGCTCTGCCTACTTTCATTATCATGTGTGTCTGCTGTCTGTTTTTCTCTCTCTCATATTCCTTTTCTCACCCTAATAGACCATCTATTACTTCTGACTTAACAAATACTTTACTGCTTGCCTCTGTTTTGTGCTTGTGTGTTTTTTTCTTTTCTATGTATGGGAAATCATGTATTGCATATTGAGGATGAAATATAATCTGGGTTTTTGTGATCTGATTGTAATTTGTTCAAACTTTTTTTTTTATGAGTACCCTTGTGGATAATGCTTGGTAGCACAAACTGTAAAACATTTTGTAATAGGAAAAGTGTATCAGGATTCATATGATTGAATGTGGTTAGCCATATGTAAGAGATAAGAGTGTTGTGAATTTTATCAATCTTTGATAGTTTTTCCTTTGATCATGTATTGGATATTGGGGGTGAAATATGTTCTGGGTTTTTGTGATCTGATTATAATTTGTTCAAACTTTTTTTCTATCAGTACCCGTTTGGATAATGTTTGGTAGCACAGAGTGTAAAGAATGTGGTTGGCAATATGTAAGAGATTAGAGTGTTGTGAATATTTTTAAACTGTTGTTTCTTTCATTGAAGCTTTTGCAAATAACTGTTTCAATCGCAACCTAACTAATGTTTTCCGTCTTATGGTCTGTGTTTGTATTTTTTTACACTGGTCTTACTCTTCTGCGCTGGCTAATTGTGTCATGTAAATGAACAGTCTGCTATTTTCGTTGAGGTCTGAATTATTAGGGTTCTTTGCCAATGGGTAGATGGTTGAATGAAATGTGTGATGGCAGCGATTGTATCTCCAAAACTGTTGGACTTCTTATAGAAGAAATGAGAATGGGAACAAAAAGTTGAGATGTTTACTTTAGTATCCAAGAAGGATATGTTTATGCTTGCTTACTGGTTAGGTAATTTGAAGGAGACTGCCTGCTTTGAGAGAATAGGATGGAATTGCAGAGAATTTTATCAATCTTTAATAGTTTTTCCTCTGATCATGTAGTTGTTATTATTTGAACATCATGATGAGATAGAAAGAAGTCTTCATTTTTGTTCGCTATCTCACGAAATCTCCAGCATTAGTTATGTCATATATTCTCAGTTTATTACAATGAAAACTTTTGTACTTCCATTTCTTCTTGCCTTTCTTGACAATAAATGTGATTGGCGAAGTTTGCCTTGTCTTTTTGACTTCAAACGCAGGGGAGCTAAGAACGGTGTTTAGACTGGACATTTATCTCTTCCATTCCTGTGAAGGAAATGGAGCGAAGCTGCTGAAAAACATTTCTCAAATCATTGATTTTTGCTCTCTCTCTCGCCTTCTTCTGAACTAATTCGGAGAAGGCAGTCACTCATGAGTGCTCTTATCCTTTTTTAACTTTTTCTTCGTAACTTTTGAAACCTGTACTTGAACTTAACTTTGAGGAAGAAACTTTGCTCACCTTCATAAAAGGACATTAAGAAAGAATGAAGTGGGGCCTCCACATGCTTGGAGCAGAAAAACCATACATTAGAACAGCTTTAGTTGGGTCAGGATGTTGTTATTTATAGTAATAAGTTGTTAATAATATTGGCCTTGGTGTTTTCTTATGGCATTTGGATGCAGCTGTGCTTGTGGAGATTGAAGGTTCGAAGCATTATCAAGGATCTGACACGACTAGATGCAATGGTCCGACGATAAGTGATGGATTAACTACTGGGAGGAAAACTGCACATAAAATCACTTGGAAAAATTTGAATTCTATCCCATATTGACTATGCCATCATCCATATAGATCTCACTCGAATAATTTGGAATTTCCACAAGCGGCTGCATTTGTTTGTTGTTTTTATGGATGGGATAACCTTTTGATTTTTTTCACATAAATGTATTTTGCAGTTCCCAGAGGAAATGGCAGTAAAACCAGCTGTTGCCTTGAGGGCAATACTTGTAGGAGGCGTAGCAATATTTGCAAAAGTAGCAGGTGCAATGAAGGCTGCTGGTGGTGTGAAGCTAGGGGCTGCAGCAGCAGCTGTCACAGCAGCTGCAACTGCTGCTATTCCTGGACAGAAAAAAGATTCAAATGATACTTCACCTTCAAAATGATTACTTTTCAGGCTTCGGTTCATCTGTTCTCAGGTAATTTTAGTATGTAGCAAAGTTGCCAGTTCCCATGTTGGGGGGATGTTTGAACTTGATCGCTAGAGAGAATGCTTAAGCCAAGGAAGTGAAAGAAAAGACTTGGTTGATTTACATCCGATACTGCAGATAACATTGATGAGTTTTAGGGATAAATCCTTGTATAAAAGCTAGGAGTTTTCCATTCAAATGATAGTTTGTTGAAAACCCTAGCAAGTGTCAGTGGCAAGGCAATGATATTATGTTTTTAAAGCTTGATCCAGTGTAAATGATGTTGTTTAAACAGAACCATATCAGGTATTCTCTTTGATATGCGACTAAAACTCACTTCGGCCCACGCGGCACCATTTTGCTGATCAGTCTGCCATCCTAATTGCGCACCTATTCTGCAAAATGCACCATGTGTGCTCTTGATATTCTGAGTTTCAGCAATGCAAGTCAACAAATACCCTGATGTAGCAAATTTACAAGGTGTTACTAGAGCTGATACGTGCTTGATTTACTTGAACCACATGTGAAGTCTGGGTGATCGACGGAATGTATGACAAGCTCAGGGCTGGGATAGTCCAACTCCAGTATAACCTGTGAAGTAGAAAACAAGACAAGAAGTCAAGGCAAAAACACCTTCAGAAGGAAAAACAAGTTTGATACATCTCCCACATGTAGTAGTATCAGCCGTGTGCAGAGGTGGCATGGTGCAACCCACTTAGAAAGAAGCTGAAAGCTTAATAATCCTAGATCTTGTCATCTTAACGTTGAGTTCCAACATGGATCACAACTATGATATCAAGAGACAAAGTTTGTGACATAGATGCCAAGATGATTCCATAACTTGTAGCGTAAACTGAAAATCGTTGATCAAAGAAACTAATATGCGTATTATAGCATGTAAACCCACAAATGACACTTTGCATGCATGTACATTTCCATACCAGAACATTCTCTCCATGACGAAGGATCGGAGCGGGGACATAAAGATTGCATTGCGGACCAAATGACTGCAACCTCAGAGGAAAATTGTAAACAAAAGTAGGAAAATGAATATCATGAAAAAGTAGAGGACTGAGAGCAAGGCAGGAAAATTAAAAATTTACGTTCTTGTACCGGCCAATATCTTCCTATGTTAAAATCATTAACAGCTGCAATCCCTTTACCCCAACCACTGAATGATATGAAAGTATCTTGAATATGGTCTGCATTCTCGATAAAGAAATGGCCAGTGAAGAATGCTGGCACTTCAGAAACATTCCCTGAAAATAAAAGCAAACTACTGTTGATTCACTGACATGTCCTGTTTATTCTTATTCTGCTTTAATAAATGACATGAACTTGGAACATGAGTTGGAAAAAGGAGTAATGTGACTCATGTCTGACCATAAAACCAAAGATGATGACCAGGAATTGACACCAAAAAAAATGACGCAACAGCTATCATAGAGATTGCTCATGCATTTTATACGAATTTGAGACTTGCCAGATTTATCTTTTAATCCTGTCTGGGTTGGTGTACTGTAATGGATCTTGAAAGTGCAACTTGAATGATGGCATTGATTTTTGGAACCTCGTTCAGGTTTTGGAAAGGAATGGGAATCATTTTCCATCCATGCAAAATCCTCCCATCCAGAAAAACAGAAGACAAAATTCCCTGTAAAAGAAAGAAAAAACCAGTTCAATAGCATCTGTTAGACTATGAGGAAAGTTCAATAGCATCTAAGAGGCGGAAGGAAAATGAAGAAAATTTAGATTTAGTACCATTAATTTCATTGCTAAATTCATACCACATTTCTTATGTGTTATACTTTATGTGGGAAACATTGACATGGGTATGACTGAAATTTTGAAGGATCCACTTTTAATTTACACAACAAACAATACTGCGTGATTTTTTCCAGAATAATAGTCCTAAACTTGGCATGCAATTATTGCAACTTGAAAAAAAAACAAGAAAAAAACAAGCAAGACAAAAACAAGAAGTGTCCACTTTTAATACAATGTGAATATTTCCAGGGTATGACAGAGATTTTGAAGGATCCTCTTTTAATTCACACAACAAACAATACTGCGTGATTTTTTCCAGAATAATAGTCCTAAACTTGGCATGCAATTATTGCAACTTGAAAAAAAAAAACAAGACAAAAACAAGAAGTGTCGACTGTCCAGCTGCTTGAGAAATTGGATAGTCTTTAACTATTTTCTTAACTTTCCAGCATTCTTCCTAAACTGTAGATAGTCTTTAGCTGCTATTTTCTTTGGAATGGCATAAAGTAAACACTTGAGCTCTATCATGCACTTGCAGCATACAATGTTGGGGAAAAAATAAATTGTTTCACTTTATCAAACCAATAAAAGAAATGCAACTCGGGCACAATTAAAATGACGCACTAGCATTGTATTTCCTTATCATAAATTGAAAAAAAAAACAATGATTTTACAAATGATCAAATTACGAAGTCTATGCATAGTTTTATACCTCTGGTATGAGAAGAACGCTTTTATCATCCTTTGGGGTGTACTCAGAAATATATAATAGAAACCCAAACATCTGAATCGAAATAGTTTCAGGTAGCAAGCGGTTTTAGTTCATTAAGGATAGCTACAAAACATACATTAGAAAAATATATATAAGATAATAAAGTTGACCACCTGTCCCACAGACTCCATTGAGAGTGGATTTTCGGATTCAACTACATCAGCTGGATTAATATTGTTAAGTAAATCAAACAAGAATGCTGTTTTCTGTAATTGAATAGGTCCATATCCCATCTTTCCATTATTAGAAGGAACTGACGGAAGAGATGCTGCAGTATGAAGCCTGATAACCCTGCGCAGCGCTGAAGCAAGGAGTGATCTATATATTAACTTGCTAGATAAGCATTGCTTAGAGTAAAAATTTGAATCGATGGTCATTAAAAAAAATAATCTGAAACCAGTTTCAGAAACATGCTAGGCAGCTCAGAAAAACTGCAAGAACATTTGGACATGACTGAAATTCTGAGGATGAGAGTGACACTAATCTAGGAGGATAAGGGCGAGTCAAACACCATATTGTTAATAGTGCAGGACAGAAAATTCTGATACAGCTAAAGATGCCAACTCCTTGTCTTATATGACCAATTTAACACAAATTACTATTTAAATCATCCCACATCTAATGTAACCACTCATAGAGTTACTTTTTCAGGAGCTAGAGAAAGAATAAACCAATGATAAAAGGTATAATGTACATGTAGGCATGCACCCTATCAACAATTATTCTTGCATGTTTCCGAGTTCAATTCCAAGCACAAGGCTTTATATCAAAATGCTCTGGAAATGAGCTAGCTATACAATGTCACAGCTACCAGTGGTTAGGTCATGCCTCTCAATATGAGAAATAGAGATGCTCTGATATGAATAATTTTTTACCCTCTCCAAGTTGAATGAAAATTTCTATTGACAGTATTAACAGATGTGTTTACTGTAAGAGTCTTCAGATATGCTTATGTATGATATTTATTCCTTTAAACTCAAGTGACACCATCAAGCACAATCAAGAGTCGGGCACACTACACTTTTACCTTTGCAATCTACCCACTAAACTCACTTCTCCTCCATTGAAGTGCCTATTGGCCTTCCAACACAGTGGAAAGAGAAATAAAGAAAAAGAAAGGGTCTTGGTCATAACAGAGCTAGCCCTATTTATCAGAAAGTTTTTGTCCTCCCTGTTATCTATTTCAAAATCAGTAAGTGGAAACATTAAAATTATACCCACAAAAGTAGCCAGGAACAAAAGCATCACGCAGCAAGAAAAATCCAATGCTGTTGAAAAATGCAAGTTGTGTTCTGTTTTATCAATCCTTAATACTCTAGGTTATTGTCACTCGGGAAGATATATGCCACACAAACTAGTCCAGAGTAATCAGAATCATTACAAAGCTGTTAGTAGAAGGACAGATCACACAGCTCAGCTAGAAAAAAATTATCCCTCCACCTGAGCGAAAAAATAAATCATACCGTTGAATTTTGCATTCTCCACATCTCCAGATTTGCTGATTGGTGCATCCTGGAAAATTATCATTTTAGTCCAGTATACATTCTATTCCATAAAATCAGTAATGCCGCAAGTCAGTCCTCACGTAATCATACGAAGTTATGTCTGGCTTGTAATCAGACTCATCCACACCAGTATTTGCTCCATTGTAGAATCCAAAGTTTGTTCCGCCATGCACCATCTGGAAATTTTAGAGAAATCATAAAATGAAAAAAGGTAATGCAATTACTCGCACACAAATACTTCAGCAGCAGGAAAATCAGCATCAGTCTTTGCATTCTTCAAACCCCAATGTGTCAGCCAACCTGTATAAAAATCCCTGGAAAAACCAATCACTAAGAATGTAGAACCACTGACCATTCAACATCAAACTATTTAATGAAGCACTTACGAACAAAGTGGTGGTGATTTTCCAGGGGCATTGAACTCCTTTTGTAACTTTAATATAGGCCAAGGATTACTACGAGTAGTGAAGTCTACAGCTGCAAATTGCATATAATCATAAAGTATATGTCAAACATGTGATGCGAGCTTAAGATATATACCATTCCAATAGAAAATCTGAATTTTGTAAATATGGAACTTCTAGATTTTCAAGGTTTAAGAAGTTTCACTCAAAGCACAGGTTGTATATGGTTTAATAAGTTTTCACCCAAACAGAGGTCATATACAAAACGTAAATGCCATGTGTTCTTTCCTTGAGACAGACTTCATGGCCTTGTGGTCATATGCTAAGCGCACCCCCACCCCCTCCTCTCTCTGATTATTTGCTATTTATGACTGTTTTTTTATGTAACCTAAGTCGAAAAAAAAAAGCAGAAAAAAAAATGAGAACAAAAGAAACCACCAGCCATAGTCATCCAGAAAATAACATGGTCAATTTCCCATAATTAACAAATACAGGGTTGATTTCGATCACACTTTCTTCAATAGCTATTCAAATGAATGTGATGCCAATAAGAGAACCTTTGACACATGCTCCATAATATGTCTAGGTTACTTGGACTATTCACTTGACCCTAAAATGACAAACACCAGATACTCAAGAGACACTCAAGCATGAATATTGACACATGTACACTTGAAATTCATGGAAAATATTTGCCTACATATAATACAAATAATAGCATTTATATGTGGAATATGTTATGGTTAGAATCTAATTGACAAATATAAAAATAGGATTAACTCAAGATATCTTAGCAGCTTGGGTAATAACCAAGTACACATATAAATTTCAAAAGAAACTTCATAATTTTACTTGAAAAGACAGCATCTCCTCGAATGGTTCCTTTCTCAAGATTTTCCCTATCACCTCCATCAGTGGTATACCTAGAAATAATTAGTCAAGATAGGGACACTGATTAAATAATTGGAAATGATCTATGCACATATTAGTTAAACAATTAATATTTCTTAAAGACAAATATCTCATCTTCTCCAAAATATCGGAAATAAAGTGTTCACTTTATTTAAAAAATGAGATATTTGTCTTTAATCTCCAAAATATCGGAAATGAAGTGTTCATTTTATTTAAAAAATTATTTTACAAATTTGACTCTCATATCTCTATTTGTCAAACTTTTAGTAATGTATTTTCATCTTCAATTCAATAATTCTTTAAGGTTACAATAATTCTTTGAGGTTACAATGTATGTATTTATAGTAATGAATACACTAAAAACTAAAATACACACAAAACTCACCTATCACTACATAACAAAAACAGGTTATGCTAATTAACAAAACTTAACAGTTTATATTCTAACTGTAATATTTAACACTCCCCCTCAAGTTGGAGTGTATATGTTTATCAAGCCCAACTTGTTAATTGCTCCATGAAATGTCTTTCCTGAAACCGCCTTTGTGAGTATATCCGCCAATTGATCTTCCGACCTTACAAACGGAAATTGTATAATTTTCCGATCAAGGTTTTCTTTAAAATAGTGTCGATGAACTTCTACGTGTTTGGTACGATCATGTTGTACAAGATTATGCGCAATCTCGATAGCTAACTTATTATCACAGTGTAGACCCATAGATGTCTCATACTCAATTCTCAGGTCTTGTAGTACCTGTTTAATCCATAGCAATTCACACACGCCATGAGCCATACCCTGGTATTCTGCTTCTGCACTTGACCTTGTGACTACTTTCTGCTTATTACTTCTCCAAATGACAAGGTTACCTTCTACAAAAGTAAAGTAACCTGATGTCGATCTTCTATCTGTCTGATGTCCTGCCTAGTCTAAGTCTGTGTATCCTGTAATTTCACGAACTCATTCTTTGAAAATAGTAGTCCTCTTCCCGGTGCACTTTTTAAATATCTTAGGATTCGATATACTTCTTCCATATGCTTCTCTCCTGGTGAATGCATGAACTGACTTACCACACTGACTGCATAGGCTATATCTAGTCGTGTATGTGATAAAAATATCAGTTTCCCGACTAATCGTTGGTAACGTCCTTTGTCAGTTGGCATCTGATCTTCTGGTTGTCCCAGTTTGTGATTCAATTCCATAGGTGTATCTACCGGTTTGCATGCAAACATTCAAGTTTCTGCTAATAAATCCAACACATATTTTCATTGTGAAAGACATATCCCCGTTTTCGACCTCGAGACCTCAATCCCTAAGAAGTACTTCAGTTGTCCGAGATCTTTCATTTTGAATTTCGATGCCAGAAACTATTGTAAAGCCTTTCTTTCTTCTGGATCATCTCCTGTTAAAACCACATCATCCACATATACTATTAGAGTCGTTACCTTCCCTCCTTTGTGCTTTATAAACAAAGTATGATCTGAATTACTTTGCTTATAGCCAAACTCTTTCATAGTGGCTAAGAATTTTCCTAACCATGCCCGGGGTGACTGTTTTAACCCATATAAAGCCTTCTTTAATTTGCACACTTTCGTTTCTCGTGAGCACCTGGCTTTCACTCCGGGTGGCAGTTCCATATAAACTTCTTCTTCAAGATCTCCATTCAGGAAAACATTCTTCACATCAAATTGTTGTAAGGCCCAATCTCAATTCACTGCTATTGATATGAGAATCCAAATTGTGTTTATTTTTGCAACCGGGGCAAAAGTTTCTTGGTAGTCCACCCCATAACTCTATGTATATCCCTTCGCGACTAACCTCGCTTTGTATCTATCAATGCTCCCATTTGCTTTCAACTTCACTATGAACACATATTTACACCCAACTTTCTTCTTTCTTGTTGGTAGTTGACATAACTCCCACGTGTTATTCTTCTGCAGTGCCTCTATTTCCTCATTCATCACCTTGATCCACCTTGGGTCTGCTAATGCATCTTGTACATTACTAGGAATAGACACATTAGATAATTGATTAACAGTAAATGCATATGATTCTGATTATCTATGGGTAGATATATAATTGCTGATGGGATATTTAGTTTTTTGTTTGGGATCAGGTTCATACTGTATCTTTGGGATTCCTTGGTTTAGTCTTTGTGGGTATCTATGGGTCTCATTATTTTCTAAGACAGGAATTTCATTTAACTCAATTGGTATAGGATTTAGGGTTACCTGAGGTGACTGAAGAGAGACATTCTCGGTTGATTCTTCGGTTAATGGTGTGGGAGAGACATAAGGGGGTCATTAGTGAGATCATTTTGGTTTGTGCTAACTTCAATGTTATCATCCCGACTTGGTCTTTGTAGACACAATTTTGTGCACCTGAAATTAAACAAGCACACATGTACAAATATACGATTTTATTAAATATATGAATGGGTACAATCTCTAAGAAATATATTCTATCAAAAGAATATGGCAATCCTTTGATTCTTCCCTTGGATTTGATGTATGGTGACTTGATTTATTTGAGTAATCAAGCTAAGATTTGTGCTTTGCAAGAACATGAATTTGGGTGTGTATTGCAAAGAAAGATGTTGTGATTTGATGCTTTGAAGAGTACCTTGATTTGTCTTCAAAGTGTGGTTGAAGAACTCTTATGGGTCGTTTTGGCTTGATCCAACAAAGCTTCGTTCTTTGTAGACTTCAAGCGTAGATGAAGGAGGCTTGAGAACTCTTTGAGAGAGAGCTTGCTTGCTTGAAGAGCTTATCTTGAAGAAAATTTGTATCTCCAAGAATCCAAAAATCCCTCCTGCCTTTAGGTTGAGGCCCTCTATTTATAGAGATCTGTAGGGGCTCTCAGGTCCTTTTTCAATGCCACGTGGCATAATTTTATTGGTTGGTCTTTATTGACAGGATCTTGCCTTTATGTTTGTCTTTATTGACAAAATCTTGCCTTTATGTTTGTTTTTATTGATGAAATCTTGCCTTTATGTCTGTCTTTGTTGACGAAATCTTGCCTTTATGTCTGTCTTTATTGATGAAATTTGGCCTTTATGACGAGATATCCTGAATATCTCATCTCAAGTGTCAACTTTTCATTGGCTAAGAAATATTTTTTAAAGGTTCATTTGTTTTCCATGTTATTTATTTCAGTTTTATTTTATACTTATTTTAAAGAATAAAATAACACAGGGTGAAATTTGATTGGCTGAAAATTTGTGTTTGTGCAGTCTCATTTCCTCTTATTCAAATATATCTTCATTCTTTTCATTGTTATTCTCCCCCTAAAAGAGAAGAACCAGAAACTCTCCTTGAATAGTAGGGTTCAGATTCACGAAATAATGCATCCAAGGTCACATGTAGCTTTCGATGATAAGGATCGTAGCACTGATATCCTTTTTGAAATGCCGAGTAACCTACAAACACGCACCATTTGGCACACGAATTGAGTTTGCTTCGCAGAACCTTAGGGATGTGAACATATACCGTACAACCAAATACTCAAGGCTCTAAATTTGGAAGGTAAAGAACCGAGAGAAGAGATTCCATTTTCTATTGAGGAGACTGAAATTCAATTGCACTTGATGATGTTCGATTTATTACATATGTAGCGGATTTGATTGCCTCACCCCAATAGGATTTTGGCACATTCATGCCAAATAGCGAGGCCCGAACTATTAACATAATTTGCCTGTTCTTTCTTTCGGCTAATCCATTCTGCTGTGGAGTATATGTGCAGTTCGTCTGATGTCGAATTCCATGATGTTTTAAGAAGTTACCTAGCACTTGATCCATAAATTCCGTACCATTATCTGATTGAAGTGTACGAATCTGTCGTTGGTATTGGGTCAGCACCATTTTTTGAAATTCCTGAAATGTTGTCCTTACTTCAACTTTTATTTCGAAGGAGAGATATCCAGGTCATCCGAGTACACTCATCAATAAAGGTAACAAAGTATCGTGCATTAGAAAAAGATGAGACCTTTGCAGGACCCCAAACATCAGAGTGAATAACTACAAATGGGTCTACACTTTTATGTAAACTTGGCAAATAGGAAATACGATGACTTTTTGCTAGTTCACAGATGTCACACTTAAAATCCAAAATACTTAACCTTGAAAATAAATGCGATTATAACTTCTTAAGGTATCCAAATGAAAGATGTACGAGTCGTCGATGCCATAACCAAACAAGAGCCTGAGCTTTATCTGTACTTGTGGTCTAGTGTGCATGACCTAACTTTAACCCCCCTTGTTTCGTTAATTCCAAGTAATACAGGTTGCCCCGTCTAACACCATAACCAAGAATCTTCCAGGTTAGAATGTCCTGAAAAACACAGAACAAAGGCCAAAACATGACCGTGTACTCAAGGGTAGTCGTGATTTGACTAACCGAGAGGAGATTATAAGAACAATATCTAGTGTAATAGTATTAGTTAAAATAAGAGATCCTTCCCCCGTAATAGGGGAGGTACTACCATTAGCAATACATATATCTGTCTGTAAAGAGGGTTTATGGCATATTAAATTATCGGAATCTCTAGTCATATGATGGGATGCACCTGTATCAATTATCCAAATACTATTCTTTGTAATAATATAGTGTGCAAATTCGTTTTCGATGATACCTGTATGGACCACATTCACTGTGGGTTGTGCCCGATTTGCTTTCGTCAGATAAACTAGAGGTTTTCGAAAAAAATTCCAAGATTTTTTCGTAAAATCTCACCATTCCAGGTAGCCAATACTTTCATAACACCGTTGTTTTGAATGTCCTATTTCCCCGCAGTGAGAACACATTAACCCACCAACATTTTTGTATTTTCGGTCGGCCCCACTTCGGTCAACCCCACTGTTTTGGTCAACCCCACCATTTCAGTCAGCCCCACTGAAAGGTCAACCCCACTATTTCGGTCAGCCCCACTGTTTCGGTCAGCACTATTTCGGGCAGCCCTATAAAAGGCTTGCCCTAATTCATTTTCTTCCCTTTCACTTCCCAAGTCGCCAACCCCTGTAAAATGCCAAGCATCAGGTTGATTCTGATTTGATTGTAATCACTCTGACCGGCTATGTTCATCGTCTCCTCTTTGAGCTGCGGCATTCTACTTCTATCTCTTCAAACCTTTTCCTTATTTCAGAGGATTCGCATTGACTCTGAAATTGCTGGGAGTGCCTCCTCCTGACTGGTTTCTAGCTGTGATTTGTACCAAGCTATCATAGCTTGATGCTAATTTATTGAGTTGTTGTAGTATTTTTTCCATAAGCACCCCTTGCTTGGTTTGTTCTTCTGTCAGAGTTGTGGTTGCTCCTTGTAATTGCTTAACAGTTTCAGCAAGTTGGGACATTCTGGTGCCTTCTGCCATGGTCGCTGGAAGGATGGCTCTGATACCACTTGTTATGAATTTACTAATTATGTTGTATTGTTTGTGTTTTCTGATTTGTGTTTGGGTTTTGAGTTTTCTGATGGTGTTTGATAAACAAAGATAAATCTGGAATTTCTAAGATCCAGTAACCTCCAATGCACACGGCAATATTTAGGATTAATATTCTTCATCCCCTTACATTCAGTCTCATGATGATTTAAATAACATGTAAGCAAGTAACTGCTTCCCCCCCACACATTATAGCCACGATCCCCTTCTTAACTTCCTTTAATAAATACTATTTAACTGATATAAAGACGTATTGAAAATACATAACTGAAATACTTTAATTAAAATACTTAAACTATAGTAACTTAATAAAGTAACTCTGGTCTGCAGAATAACCATGGTCTTCAGTCATCAGGCGCATAACAATTTCTGGGTTGGTGAGTGGATTTTTTTGATGGGTGGTTTTTTTTTCTGAGTGGATTTTTCTATTGGTGTTGGAGTTTCTGGGTGTGATATCTGGGGTTTTTTCGTTGATGAACGGTAACGATGGCACTGAAGCCTTTAGGGAAGAAAACACTTCGATTCGAAAGAAAAAAAAACAACAACTTCGTATGTGGTTTTTTTTTCTCGGGAAAATCTGGGCTTTATTTTCCGGGAAAATCTGGGCTTTATTTTCCAGGAAAATCTGGTTTATTTTTCCGGGAAAATCTGGGGTGGAAGAACAGTAGCATTGAACAAACAAGTACTGTAGCAATCAAATTTCTGGGTTTTTGAACCGGAAAGGAGAGGAAAAAATACGATTCAAGATAAAGATAAAAAATTCAAGATTGGCTCTGATACCATGTCAAACTTTCAGTAATGTATTTTCATCTTCAATTCAATAATTCTTCAAGGTTACAGTGTATATATTTATAGCAATGAATACACTAAAAACTCACCTATCACTACATAACAAAAACAGTTATGCTAATTAACAAAATTAACATTTTATATTCTAACTGTAATATTTAACACTATTATAAGCAGCAGCAGCCATATCATCAACAGTAGCCCCAAGCAACGGCGTTTTATTCGATAGCAACAACAACAGCCTCAAGTGCAGCAACAGAAACATCAACACCAATCTGTTGGGGGTAGGCAGACGAGCGGAAACTGGAAAGGGAATAGGGGGACTGATGGGTTAAAGGGAGGAGGCTGGAACGGAACGGGCGAAGCGGCTGACGTGGAAGGGAATGCCTATCGAGGTGGCTCCAGATGGGGAGGAGAGGATGCGGTGGCCAAAGGGAATGGGAGGGTGAGACTTTGTGGAGTCTGCGGCTGCAGAGGAAGAAGTGAGGGAATGGGAGGTGTAGGGTTTCTGTGTGTGGATGGGGGGGTGTGAAATTTTGGATGACCAAAATAAAGATCAAGGAGAGGATATAGATTGCCCATATAGCACATTTGATGCGAAGACGCAACGGGGTTGAAATGGCGGAGAAAAAAGTTGTGGCTGAAATGAAGAATGCAGCTTTCTCCAACATACTTGATGCTTTTGGAATCTTTTTTCCGATAAAATGTGAGGTAAATAGACAAGCAAAAATAATTGCAATAGCCAAGGAATGCAAATGGATGTAGCCATTGATTTCAGACTCAGCAACCTGTTTGTACTGAATTGTGATTTGTATTGCTGCTACGAAGCACAAATTCATGAGTGTCTTCCTTAATTCTATTTCCAGGTCCGGCTGTGAGTGCCTCACTCCTGATGGTGGTTCTGGAGAATTAGGTGGAGGCCGCGCTTGTGGAGACGATTCCAAGTCATATTCACGAGAAGATGCTGGCGGTGTTGATGGGAAGTGCGATGTTATTAGGCGAACGTATTCTGCAATAAAATTGTATTGGTAAGGTTGTATGAATTAGAAATAAAAATCAGAGAAACAGAGGAATACACAATTTCATACCCTCGATCTTGGCCTTGATTCCATTCATCGTGATATTTGCTGAGCACCAACAAGATTAAAAAACAAATATCAGTATGTGTAGCAAATGTAAAGCAAAAACAACCATGGAACAGCAGAAAGATAGGATCACCTACCCATGATTATAAGACGTACACTCCCTGTTAAAAGATATGAGGATTGTGAAAGGGCGACGTTGCGAATTTACAGAGAAGGATTGTGGAGGAAGAAGCGGGTGGAGTGTTTATATAGTTTTTAATAAAATAAAATGAAGGTGACCATGTTTTAAAACATTGATAAAGGTGACCGTGTTTTAAAACATTGATAAAGAGAAATGAAATAGTTTTTGAAAATATATATTCTTTTTAAATATATCAAAATAATATTTTATTTTTATTTTTATTTTTATTTTTAAAAAATGATCATACCCTTGTGATTAGTCAAACCCCTGTCCCCGCTTCAAAACCACCTTCCAGTGCTCGGGTCCTTTACAAGTGCCTCTAGAACATTATCACGCCTAATCTGGTCCTTGCGGTTGACTAAAATTATTCCGTTAGCTGGAGGCTTCCTTGGTTGTCCTGAACATGGTTGTTAATATCATTCCAGTCGTCGTTTTGGTTTTTTGATTGGAACGAAACGTTCCGGTTTCGGAGCGTTTCGGTGTCATACTGTTCATATATAATTAATTTCATATATATATATATTTATATATGGAAAAAATAAAATATTAATTTAACAAGCATAATTAAAATTTGAATTCTTTTTTATTTAAAATATTTTGGTTTTTTAAAATTATTTTGATGTATAAATGTCAAAAATAATTTTTAAAAATAATAAAAAAAATATATTTTAAACCCGAAACGGAACACTCGGAACGGAACCGGGGCGTTCCGGCTGGAATTTGGCCGGAATTTCCGGAACGGACCGGAATTAAAACAAGAACAAAAACGATACCGTTTTGTTCTGGTTTTGTAAATGGAACAGAACGTTCCGGCCGGAACGGAATGGAATTGATAACATTGGTCCTGATCAGCCTCACAAATCCCATTCGGTTGGAAAATTGTTTTTTTTTTACCATAAATTGTTTTTTTTTTACCATAAATTGTTTTAAAATCATCATCATTATTATTATTATTATTATTATTAATTATGGAGCCATTTATAGATATCATTTGCGTCCTCCGAATGGCTCATTCCCCAACAAGCCATGTAAAATATAGAATCCCATCGATTTTTTCACCAATTCAAAAAATAAAATTTTGGAAAGTACGGGGGCAAATCAGCAAAATGAGCGCGTATCTCTCCCATGAATACCCATCGAAGTGTTCTAGCCACACGCGTGTTCTAGCAAAATGTCGCCGACAACTCATCTAGAGAGATGGTAGATGAACATGTTTCACAATCAAATTACGATGCGCGCGCCGTAGAAAAGCGAGAACAGAAGATACAATGGCACCTCTCATTGGCGTGCCAGCAACATTTTTGTAAAAAAGAAAATGCGTTGATGAAAATACAAAAATACCTAACTCTTTGATTTTGTCATTTCTGAGGTAGTTTCCAAACACGTTATAACTGGTTCTTTAATGTGCATTCCACCTCTATCTAAGTAGAATTTATAAATCATTAACCAGAAGAATCACTCTTATAAACTAGCTAAACTTGTAGAATCAGTGCATACCCACCATCCTATACAATTCAGCTTTTAGCGTTACCTTTTCATGTCTAGATTAGTGACCATTACTGGCTTGCTCCACAACCATTTAACTGAAGCCCTTCGCTCCACTACTTTAGAAGATAACGAGGCACTTGCCCTCCGTTGCGCCACAGGTAGGATCAAATCTTTTAAAAGGTAATAAAAATATCAAAAGTGTGAGTTTTTATAGTAATATTAAAAAAATTATTTATAAAAATTATTTATGTTTAATACTAATGATAAATAATAAAATCTTACATAAATAAGATAAAAAAATTAAAACAACTGCATTTGCAAATTTATGAGCAAACAATTGATAAAATTTATTAAATATGAGTTATTTGTTTTTCGTAACAAACTAATTGATTGTTGACCATGTTTTAACTGTTTAGCTAAATATTCAATCGGCATATAATAAAAATGTGATTGATAAAAATTCACTAAAGATGAGTATTTATTTTATGTAGCAAACTAATTAATTGTCGAGTCTCTTTTAATTGTTGGGTTAATTATTTATTCGGTAGATACTAAAACTGCATTTGATAAAATCCATAGAAAAATGAGTAATGTGCTTTATGTAGGAAATTGAATGATTGTTGACCGTGTTTGAACATTGTGGCTAATAATTCAATCCGTATCATATTTATTTTTTGACATTAAATTAGTTTAATTATTATTTTCAAAAAAATTAAAAACAATACCAACCCACAAAATTTTTCAAAACCATGAATCTAGGATATTAGATATGAAACATTATATATAGAGAAAACACTTTTACAACAGAGCAACCAAGAAAACAATTAAATTTTTTTTTACTAAACTTATCATTATTATCGCATAAACAATGAAAACCATAAAATTATTTTAAAAAATAAATAAACAAAAACAAAAAAAAAATCAAAACCAAAACAAATATTATGAGCAAAACAATTAGCCGATCCTAAGAACAAATTAAAAAAGAAAAAAAATTAACGATTTGCAAGTTCGAGAAATATTGCAATGGCTAATCCGTTGCAAATTAAGCAACGGATATTCCGTTGCAACTTCATTGTTTTTTTTAAAAAAAAAATTGCAATGGAACATCCGTTGCAAAATGAAACATTTGCAACGGATTATTCATTGCAAGTTCGAGAAATATTGCAACGGATAATCCGTTGCAATATCTATTCATTTGCAATGGATATTCCGTTGCAAATTGTTGTTTTTGTGCTCTTTTATTTAGGTTTATTTCTTTTAGTTTTTGATTTTGTTTTGAATTATTTGATTTCAGCATTTGGATGTACTTCAATTTTATCTTTTAAATTTAAGATATTATTGAAAATATATCAAATTAATTATATATTTGTATATATATGTCAAATTAAAGTATGCAAAACTAATATAATGTTCAAATATTTATTGAATATTATCGCCTAAAAATATATATTTTTTAAAAAAGGGCGTTTTGCAACGGATTTGTCGTTGCAAATTATGCACCGCTGAAACAACTTTGCAACGGATTGTTCGTTACAAATAATTTTGTCATATTATTTTAAGAAAATAATTATTTTGCAACGGCTTATGCGTTGCAAAATGTTTATTGTGCAACGGATTATCTGTTGCACGTTTGCAAAGGAATAACTGTTGCAAATTTATATTGCAACGGATATTCTGTTGCAGAAGAAATATGCAACTGCTTATCCTTTGCACATTCAATTTTAAAAAAAAACCATTGCATTTGCAACGGATATACCGTTGCAACGTTATTTTATTTTTTTTAAACAAAAAATAAATTTGCAATGGATATTCCGTTGTAAATGGTTTTGTTTGCACTGTGATTAATTACATCGAATTCTTTGCATATTTATGTCAAATTATAATGTTAAAAAATTTATTGAATATTGTTGTCTCATAATATATAAAGGGAGATGAAAAATTGCATAGGATTTTCTTAGTGATAGAAATTTATGTCAGTATAATAATACGATGAATATGTCTTACCAAATTAAAAAAAATATTGGCTTCAAAAATTAATTTTATGCTCCCTTTTGAAGTTTGTTTCTTTAAATAAGTTTGCAGTGTTTCTACTTTTCAATTATATATTTGTGTATTCATGTCAAATGATATATTTGTGTACAATTATGTTGCAACGGAATACCCGTTGCCATTACAATTTAATTCGGCTTGTCCGTTGCAAAGAATTCATTTTGCAACGGATAGAACTATTTATTCCTTTATGTTCTTTGAAATGTATTTATTTGCTTCTAAAAAATAATAATATGAATCAATGTGTGTAAATTTACGTATTCCATAAATTAAATAAACAATTTAATAAAAAAAATAATTAAAAAAAATTCAAATTTCCAGTTTGCAACGGATTATCCTATCAAGTGACACCATATGCTCCTTCCATATACTCCTCTCCTGGTGAATGCATGAACTGACTTACCACGCTGACTACATAGACTATATCTGGTCGTGTATGTGATAAAAAAATCAGTTTCCCGACTAATCGTTGGTAACGTCCTTTGTCAGTTGGCGTCTGATCTTCTGCTTGTCCCAATTTGTGATTCAATTCCATAGGTGTATCTACCGGTTTGCATGCAAGCATTCAAGTTTCTGCTAATAAATCCAACACATATTTTCATTGTGAAAGACATATCCCCGTTTTCGACCTCGAGACCTCAATCCCTAAGAAGTACTTCAGTTGTCCGAAATCTTTCATTTTGAATTTCGATGCCAGAAACTATTGTAGAGCTTTTCTTTCTTCTAGATCATCTCCTGTTAAAACCATATCATCCACATATATTATTAGAGTTGTTACCTTCCCTCCTTTGTGCTTTATAAACAAAGTATGATCTTAATTACTTTGCTTATAGCCAAACTCTTTCATAGTGGCTAAGAATTTTCCGAACCATGCCCGGGGTGACTGTTTTAACCCATATAAAAGCCTTCTTTAATTTGCGCACTTTCGTTTCTTGTGAGCACCTGGTTTTCACTCCGGGTGGCAGTTCCATATAAACTTCTTCTTCAAGATCTCCATTCAGGAAAGCATTCTTGACATCAAATTGTTGTAAGGCCCAGTCTCAATTCACTCCTATTGATATGAGAATCCGAATTGTGTTTATTTTTGCAACCGGGGCAAAAGTTTCTTGGTAGTCCACCCCATACCTCTATGTATATCCCTTCGCGACTAACCTTGCTTTGTATCTATCAATGTTCCCATCTGCTTTCAACTTCACTGTGAACACCCGTTTACACCCAACTTTGATCCACCTTGGATCTGCTAATGCATCTTGTACATTACTAGAAATAGACACATTGAATAATTGATTAACAGTAAATGCATATGATTCTGATAATTTATGGGTAGATATATAGTTGTTGATACATGTTGGCACCTCTCATTGGCGTGCCAGCAACATTTTTGTAAAAAAGAAAATGCGTTGATGAAATAAACATTTGTTAAAATCTCATTGGTCCATGTCAGAACCAGTTGTTTGAAAATACACTCCAGTTCTTTCAAAGCTCGTCGGTCCACGTCCACTTGGGTGGGTGGGGGGGGGAGATAGTTGAATTTCAACCCCTTCCCCCCTTCCATGTGAAATCAATCCGATGGACCCTGTCACTTTCCATCAAAACAGAGGTTGATTTCATGGTTGTCGGACGTGACCCTTTCACTTTCCGACGAAAATTAACAATGAACAAGTTGCATTTAATACAAATAAAAATAACAATAAAAATTAAAAATCTAAACTAATAGCAAAGATGTATAGATAAAAACAAAAAATTTAAAACTATCTTAGAAGGACCGAAAAAATCAAGGGATCGAAACAAATTTTAAAAATAAAAAAATAAAAACCAAAATACAACATAAAAAATTATGTACTAGACAATAAAACAATTTAATCCCTACAATGAACTGATGAAGGGCGAGTTGATGACTCGTAATGAAATAAGCCCTGTCACCCATGCAGCACAGTGCTAGCAAATACAAGAATTGCCAGGGCCGAACTTTCACAGTATGAACACAAGAATCTGCTCTCCTTTCCTTCCTTGACTGGTCAGGATAAAAAAGAGTTCTGGAAACAGCAAATTTGCTTTGGATCATAGCTCCCAAATAAAATCACTGCTTTTGACCATCTCCTGCTCAAAGCAGCAACTGGAGATACCAGGCCAGCGAAAACGGTCTACGGGACCCCTCCACCTCACGTAGGGGGTGAACTAAGTAAACCCATGGGGGACAGTGCGAATTTATAGACCATCGCACGTGGGGGGTCAGTTTAGTCCAAAATCATTGACAAAATTCCATTCACAACACAGAAGATGCCATCCTTCATGACTTCACATGGAATGGAGGGAGGGGTTGAAATTCAACTATCTTATCTAGTGTACACGGAGTGTTTGTATCTCTGTAATCATGGGTAGGGTGAGCTCCGCTGTAGATATTACCATCGCACGTGCGAATTGCTATAAATCCCCCCCCCAGCTTTCACGATATCTTGGTATCTCTACAATCATGGGTAGGTGATAAACTACGAGTTTAAATAAACACTCGCAATGAAACACCCATCAGTCCCCCTATTCCCTTTCCAGTTTCCGCTCGTCTGCCTACCCCCAATAGATTGGTGTTGATGTTTCTGTTGCTGCACTTGAGGCTTTGATGATGTGGAATTGCTGAGGGCCTGTTGTTTCTGTCTATTCTGAAATATCTAAATATGGGAATTAGATTGTATCTATATATGGGAATTAGATTGTATCCTATTTAATTGTATCCCTAAACATATGGGATTTAGCATGATTTTAGGGATGCATATTGTATATTCAATATTATTTAACCTAATACAATGAAAGGCAGGACACAAGGTTTTCTGGGCTGCCACCTTCCTTCATACAATTGTTTTATCATGGTATCAGAGCCACCATAAAACATTCAAAACAGAAACACATTCACAACTAGAAACCATGGCAGCCGAGAAGACAGAAACCATGGCTGTCAACAAGACCACTACTGGTGAGACGCGAAAGACGATTTCACCATACGACATCACATCTCTTGATAATCCTCGGCTCACTATCACTCAGGTTCAATTTAAGGGAGATAAGTATGACGAATGGGCACGTTTATTCCGAACTGCTTTGCCAGTCCGGAAGAAATTTGGGTTCATCGACGGAACCATTACTCAACCCAATGAAGAATCAACAGATTGGGAAGACTGGTGGACAATCAACTCGTTCTTGGTGTCCTAGATTCGGAACACAATTGAACCGAAACTCCAATCCACCATATCACATGAAGAAGTTGCACTGGAATTGTGGAATGACATCAAAGACAGGTTTAGCATCACGAATGGACCGAGAATTCAACAATTGAGAACCAAATTGGCCGATTGCAAACAAAAAGGGATGACAATTATGGACTACTACGGGAAGCTCGAGAAAATTTGGGATGAATTGGGCAATTCTGATCAATTGCCCATGTGCAAGTGTGGAAAGTGCACATGCAATCTCAGCAGCCAATTGGAAACGAAACGAGAGGAAGAGAAGGTGCACCTGTTTCTAATGGGTCTTGATGAGCAGCAATACGGCACAACCCGATCCAATATTCTAGCTCAAGACCCGTTGTCAGGGCTGCATAAGGTGTATTCAATCCTTACCCAAGAAGAACAGGTGAAGAGTATGTCTCGGGTTAGAGAAGAACAAGGAGAAATAATGGCGTTTGTGACATGGGCTCGACCCGACGGGCTAGAGAAGGGAAGCGTGACATGCTCCCACTGTCATAGGCCGCGGCATGAAGAAGACACATGCTTTGCCCTAAAAGGGTACCTAGAGTGGTGGGGTGATAGACCCAGGGGAGATGAAAGGAGAGGGGCTGACCGTGGAATCAGCTGTGGACTTGGTCGTGGAAGAGGATATCTTGGCGGCAGGGGAGGAGGACGAGGACACAGGGGAGGCCACCGAGCCAACGCTGCGTAGCTCACGAACACTCTCGGATCGACCAGGTCCGATGATTTCACAGCCGGAGATGGAAGCTCGCCACTGCCGGGACTAAGTGATGAGCAGTGGCAGAAATTGCAAATGATTTTAGGGGAACTGAATGTGAAGATGGACAAAATGACTGGTAAGCTCAAGTCTTTGTATGGGATTGTGACCGGGTCAGTTTGGATATTAGACACTGGGGCCTCTAATCACATGACCGGGTCAATTGAGGAACTGGATGACTTAAAAATAATAAGTCAATGTCCTGTGGGATTACCAGATGGGAGCAGTGCACTGGCAACCAAAGAGGGCACAACTACCCTTAAGGGATATTTATTTCTTGAAAATGTCCTTTATATGCCAGGACTTACTTGCAATTTAATTTCTGTGACGCAATTAATTGATTAGTATGACTGCTTTGTCCTATTCACTAAAACATTATGTGTTATACAGGGCCACACTTCGAGGATACTGATTGGTGCGGGTGAGAGAGATGGACTCTATTATTTTAAAGGGATACCACAGATTCATGCAATGAAGATCAATGATACAGCGTCGCTTCACCTTTCGCATCATCTTTCTCTGCGAATAACAAAGTTAGTTCCCAAAGTTAATTCTAGTAATTGCGGAAGTAGTTTGAATAACATTTGTGATGTTTGTCAAAGAGCAAAACAAAGAAGAGATAAATTTTCTGTCAGTGACAATAAGACTTCGGGTATTTTTGAACTGGTTCATTGTGATTTATGGGGACCATATAGAACAATTTCCTCATGTGGTGCCTCATATTGTTTGACCATTGTTGATGATTTTTCTCATGCTGTTTGGATTTATTTACTTGCTGACAAGAAAGAGGTCTCTATTATGCTTAAACGATTTTTTTCCATGGTTGAGAGACAATTTGCTCAACAGGTCAAAAATTTTCGAAGTGATAACGGGACTGAATTTACATGTATGAAATCATATTTTTTCGACAAAGGGATTATTTTTCAGACCTCTTGTACAAGTACTCCATAACAAAATGGGCGTGTGGAACGAAAACATCAACACGTTTTGAATGTAGCTCGGGCGTTGCGATTTCAAGGCTCCCTCCCTATTAAATTTTGGGGTGAATGTGTATTGATAGCTGGGTATTTAATAAATCGGACTCCATCCTTGATCTTACATGGACAGACGCCATGCCACGTCCTACATGGGGTGGAACCATCTTATAATCACCTACGTGTCTTAGGTTATTTATGTTATGCACATGAGAGGACGGGGGATAAAATGGCAAGCAGAAGTCGTCGGTGTGTTTTTGTTGGGTATCCTTATGGGAAAAAGGGATGGCGCTTATATGACTTGGAAAAACAGGAATTCCTGGTTTCTCGTGATGTTGCGTTCTCAGAAGATATTTTCCCATTTGCTCAAAATCATGGGCCCTTTAATACAGAGGAGGATCCCATCGCTTATGAAGAGTCACAAATTGGTGTACCCAAAGATTTGTTAGAGTTAGCTCATTCAACATCTGGGGTAGATGCCGATATTGTATCATCCAGTTCTGCTCATCCAGAAGAAGCAGAGGTACCTATATTGGGAAGAGGACATCGTCAGCGGTATCCCTCCACACGGCTTCATGACTATGTTACCAACACTATCCAAAATTTGAGTTCATCTCTCTCGCCATCTGTGCCACGACATTCCTCAGGTACACCCTATCCTCTAGCACATTATGTGAATTGCAATAAATTTTCTATGCCACACAGACACTTTCTTGTAGCCATAACAGCTGAACGGGAACCTTTATCCTATTCGGAGGCAGTTAGGAACCAAGGTTGGAGAGAAGCCATGCAGAAAGAAATTTCTACACTTGAAAATAATAAAACCTGGGATGTTCAGAACCTGCCAGCTGGGAAGAAATCTTTAGGATGCAAATGGGTGTACAAGATCAAATATAATTCTGACTAACTTCTATTCCCATGGAACAAAATCATCGTCTTGCTTTATCCACGAGTACAGAACTTGGTGATCCGGAAAAATATTGCCGCTTGGTAGGACGATTGATTTATCTCTGCTTCATGCGACCCAAATTATCTTATAGCGTTCATATTTTATCCCAATTTATGCAACGTCCACGGGCAGAACACTGGGAGGCCGCTTTAAGGGTAGTACGGTATCTTAAGGGTAATCCGAGTCAAGGGATCTTTCTCAGTAGTGACAGTGATCTACAATTACACGGGTGGTGTGATGCTGATTGGGCTGGTTGTCCTCTCACTCGAAGATCTCTTACAGGCTGGATAGTTTTTCTTGGAAATTCACCGGTTTCATGGAAAACCAAGAAACAAAATATTGTCTCACACTCTTTCATCGAAGCAGAATACCAATCTATGGCTATGATTACGTGTGAGTTGACTTGGCTTAAAGCTCTTTTGTCTAGTTTTGGAGTTTCTCATACGACTCCTATGTCGCTTCACTGTGATAGTCAATCGGCTCTCCATATTTCTCAAAATCCCGTCTTCCATGAGCACACTAAACATATTGAAGTTGATTGTCACTTTATTCGTGATGCCATCACTACTAGGAATATTACGACTAAGTTTGTTTCGTCGTCAGCACAACTTGTAGATATATTCACGAAGGCCTTGGGAAAACAACAATATGAATTTCTTTTGTGCAAGTTGGGCATCCAGGACCTTCATGCTCCAACTTGAGGGGGGGTATTATGAAATATCTAAATATGGGAATTAGATTGTATCTATATATGGGAATTAGATTGTATCCTATTTAATTGTATCCCTAAACATACGGGATTTAGCATGATCTTAAGGATGCATATTGTACATTCAATATTATTTAACCTAATACAATGAAAGGCAGGACACAAGGTTTTCTGGGTTGCCACCTTCCTTCATACAATTGTTTTATCACTGTTGAATAAATCACCGTTGCTTGGGGCTATCATCTGCCTACCTTCAACAGAATGGTGGTGATGTTTGTGTTGCTGCACTTAATGGGGCTACCGTGTTGAAGGATACCAGTTACTGAAATCTGTTACGCACTCAGTAGTTATTGATATTTGTTACGTACACTATTAGCAGCAGTTCAAGGATGTTAGAATTTCTTGATTTGAACAGTAACTACTTATAACAGTTACTGTTGGAATTAAAATCTGGAATTTCCAGCTACAGTGAAATTGGAAGAAGAAGATGTAATTTTATTTAAATTGAAATTGCCCAATAAATAGGCTTACACAAACATCAATTTGAAACAAAGACAAACTCTCAACAACCATGAGAGATTATTGGTAAACAGAATCAATTATTCAGCAAACAACTGAATTGGATTACAAGAAATAAATTCAAAAACAATAAAACAGTAAAGCATTGACTAAAAGCAGTTTCCTTAATCCAACATCTCACATTGTTCTATCACTCCTCCTTGAGATGTGGCTTGATTAATCCAATACTTAACCTTAAAAATTCCAGTCTTGTTCGTGGCAGAGCCTTGGTCATTAAGTCTGCCAGTTGAAAATCAGTTGAACAATGAACAATCTTTATAAGTTGATCCTTCTCAACTTCTCGTAAGGAATGATACTTCACATTGATGTGCTTAGTTCTCCCATGCTAATCTGGATTTTGTGCAATAGCAATTGCAGATTTATTGTCACAATAAAGTTCAGTTGGTGAGCTTTGGAATTGACCCAAATCAGCTAGAACCTTTTGTAACCAAATAGCTTGATTTGTAGCAGCAGCCATGGAATATACTCAGCTTCAGCAGTTGATTGTGCCACCACCTATTGTTTCTTTGCATTACAACAAATTGCACCTAAACCAAGAGTGAAAACATAACCCGATGTGCTCTTCATGTCATCAATACTACCTGCCCAATCATTCTTGACCCAAGATAAAGTAACAATCTTCCCTCCAGCTTTCCATAGATTTCTCCTCCAATTCTTTCTTCCAAATTTCCTGAAATAATTCATTTAAGCTCCAAAAACTTGTCGAAACATTAAAAGAAATACATTACTAAAAAGCACATCAATTATTATAAAATCCCAAATGAAAACAATAAATACATATGTAAAATAAGAGACTTTAACAATACTTTTGATGCACAATTGGACGCATTAGTATGTCGCCTTGGCTGTGAGTGCCAAATGTATATCATACAGTCTGTCAGATGCTTGCTCGCCTTGGCTGCATTTAACAATTGGTCTATTCACCAATTAGACGTCAAAAATGTCTTCTTGCACGGTGAATGAAATGAGGAGATATACATGACACCGCCACCAGGGCTTCGGCGACAGGGGAAAGAAGAATTAGTATGTCGCCTACACAAGTCTTTGTATGGGTTGAAGCAGGCTTCTCGCCAGTGGTTCTCCAAATTTTCAGAATCCGTTTGTTCTGCAGGCTATGAGCAATCACGGGCAGACTATTCCTTGTTCACCAGCAATCACGGGCAGACTATTCCTTGTTCACCAGGAAACAAGGCAAGTCTTTTACTGCTCTTTTAATATACGTTGATCATATATTGATTACTGGAAATGATATTGATAGTATCAATGCGACTAAGTAATTTCTGCATAGTAATTTTTGTATCAAAGAGCTTGGTGATTTGAAATATTTTCTTGGCATTGAGGTATCTAGCTCTAAGAATGGAATTTTCATTTCTCAATGAAAGTATGCACTGGAAATCATTGCGGATGTGGGATTGTTAGGTACAGCACCTATTGATACCCCCATGGAACGGGGATTAAAATTATTAGATGAAAGTGAATTACTTAGAAATTCCAATCAATATAAAAGAGTTGTAGGCAAGCTGATTTACTTGACTGTTTCTAGGCCTGATATAACATATGCAGTACATGTCTTGAGTAGATTCATGCATCAGCCTCGAAAATTGCATATGGAAGTAGCCCTTCGAGTTGTCCGATATCTGAAGGGGGCTCCTAGTAAGGGCCTATTTTTCTCCTCAAATAGTGATGCTAGATTGAGAGCCTATTGCGACTCGGACTGGGCAGGTTGCCCACTTACTATTAGGTCTACTACAGGTTACTGCATTTTCCTTGGATCG
>CM063590.1:3147678-3176175 GCA_032356905.1 Salix exigua | reverse complement strand
AAAGCTCCTCAAGAATCCGAGTATTATAAGTTCCTGAAGAACTAGTGTAAACACCCAAGAGAAAAACATATATATATATATATATATATATGAAATGAAGATAAATTCTGTTTTTTTTTAAAAGAAAGAAAGAAAGAAAGAAAGAGCAAAACCGGTTTTAGATAAGAGCAAAACAAGGTTAGGACACATCTAACCCAAACCCTAAACAACCACCTCATTTCATGAGGTGTATAAATACAAGGAGTGAGGGAGTGAAGGGATTTTGTTCTTTCTTTCCATCACTCTCCATCTTCTCTTTACATAGCCGAACCTTACACCAAATTAGGAGGAGAAAACCTTGTGAAAGAATTTGAGAAGTGAGACCTAAGGAGAGAAGAGAACACTTGCCGAGAGGAAGAAGAAAGGGAAGGAAAAGAAGAGAGGCAACAAAAGAAGTGGAAGAAGAGTTTCAAATTTTTCAAAAAACAAAACCTTTGTGAGATAAGAGAGGTAAGAGTCATGAGAGTCTTTTCTTTTCCCCTTAAGACATGAAACAAGATGAAGAAGAAAAACCCTAGGGAAAATTAACCTAAGACCCGAGATAATGAAAGGGAATTTCGTGGGTGTGTTGCTGAAATTTGTTGATTTATTATGGGCTGAAATTGCTGGTTTCCATGTGTGTTTATATGCTGGAAAGTGTGTGTGTGATGGCTGGAATTTCGTGGGTGTGTTGCTGAAATTTGTTGATTTATTTTGGGCTGAAATTGCTGGTTTCCATGTGTGTTTATATGCTGGAAAGTGTGTGTGTGATGGCTGAAATTTCGTGGGTGTGTTGCTGAAATTTGTTGATTTATTTTGGGCTGAAATTGCTGGTTTCAATGTGTGTTTATATGCTGGAAAGTGTGTATGTGATGGCTGGAATTTCGTGGGTGTGTTGCTGAAATTTGTTGATTGATTATGGGCTGAAATGGATGGGTTCCATGTGTGTTTATATGCTGGAAAGTGTGTGTGTGATGGCTGGAATTTCGTGTGTCTGTGTTGCTGAAATTTGTTGATTTATTATGGGCTGAAATTAATGATTTTCATGTGTGTTTAAGTGCTGGAATTAATGTGTTTAAGTGCTGGAATTCATGTGTTAATGTGCTGATTTTCATGTGTGTTTAAGTGCTGGAATTCATGTGTTTATGTGCTGATTTTCATGTGTGTTTAAGTGCTGGAATTAATGTGTTTAAGTGCTGGAATTCATGTGTTTATGTGCTGATTTTCATGTGTGTTTAAGTGCTGGAATTAATGTGTTTAAGTAATGGAATTCATGTGTTTAAGTGCTGGAATTCATGTGTTTAAGTGCTGGAATTAATGCGTTTAAGTGCTGGAATTCATGCGTTTAAGTGCTGATTTTCATGTGTGTTTAAGTGCTGGAATTCATGTGTTTATGTGATGATTTTCATGTGTGTTTAAGTGCTGGAATTCATGTGTTTAAGTGCTGGAATTCATGTGTTTATGTGCTGATTTTCATGTGTTTATGGGCTGAAAAATTCATGTGATTAGGTGCTGGAAAATATGTGTGTGTTGGCTGGAAAATTCAGGTGTTTATAAGCTGAAAATTCATGTGTTATGTGCTGGAAATTCATGTATATATAGGCTGAAATGCATGCTGTTTTTATACTGGAATTGATGTATATTTGGCTGAAACTTGTTGAAAGATTTCGAGTAGAAATGTATGGATTCAACTTGTGAATTATGATGAAAGATTGTGTGTTACACTGAAAATCTATGCTGAAATTCATGGGTATTTTTCTGAAAATTTGCATGTGTGTTTGGACTGGGATTCGGTTGAAGAAATGTGTGCCGAATTGTGTATTTTGCGGCATATGAAAATATGAACTTTGAAATGAGTACAGTGACGGATGTAGGCCGAAAATGCACGTGTACTGATTATGACCTTTGATGTCGCAGGTGGTGCGACTGGGATAGGATCACCGTCACGACAAGCACAACCCACTAGCGGAACAGGTAGGCGAACCTTACATTCTTATTCTTTCATTGTATAAGTAAAAATTGTGATGTGAATATTGCCCTATTGTGATGGAGTTAATAATAAACGGGAAAATATTGAATGTCGATAAAAGATTGATTAGCTTCGGCTAATGGCATCCGAAGGGATGGCCGAGATAAAAGAATGATTAGCTTCGGCTAATGGCATCCGAAGGGATGGCCGGGATAAAGGATTGATTAGCTTCGGCTAATGGCATCCGAAGGGATGGCTGGGATAAAAGAATGATTAGCTTCGGCTAATGACATTCGAAGGGATGGCCGGGATAAATGATTGATTAGCTTCGGCTAATGGTATCCGAAGGGATGGCCGACCGGGATAAAAGAATGATTAGTTTCGGCTAATGGTATCCGAAGGGATGGCCGAGTCTAAGATTATAGTCGTTAGGAAAGAATGATATAATTACAAATATATTAAGCTTCAAGTGTTAGACTGAACGATCATTAATAATATTATTAGCTCTAGGTAATTTCTTTCTTTTAAGTGTTTATATTGCTGCAGGAATACCACACCCACGAGACGTCTAAGGAGCTCGTTACATGGGAGCTTATTTTTGCAAAGAATCGTGTAAATGAAATTTTGATTACAATGTATTTTGTATGAAGTAATGTAATGAATGTTTAACTTTCTTTAGACCCTTTTGTGTAAAGGCTATAATGGCTTATTGTAGGATGGGAATATAAACCGTGTCTATGTTATATATTTTAAGTATGATATTGTAAATCATGAAATCATAAAACTATGCTTTATGTTGTGTCACTTTTAAATTAAATATTACTCGTGTAAATGGTGTTAAAATGTTAAGGGGTGATCGGGCCCGTTGATTCTAGGAACCATGCGCATAGAACAAAACAAAACAAAAAAATTATCGGGTTGTTACAACTAGTATCATAACGTTCTGAAGAACTAATAAATTAAAAAAAGTTCCTAAAGAATTAATAAATTATAAACAGTTCTTGAAGAACTAGTATCACAAGTTCCTCAAGAATTGCATAAATTAAAAATAGTTCTTGAACAACTAGTAACACAAGTTCCTGAAGAATTAAATATAGTTCTTGACGAAATAATATTTTAAAGCTAAATAAATAATAGTCTTACAGGTTTGATATTCCTAAAGAATTAAACAAATTAAAAACAGTTCTTGAAGAACTAATATTTTTCCTGAAAGATTAAATAAATTAAATGCAGTTCCTGAAGAACTAGTATTTCTAAAGCTGAATAATAATAGTCTTGAAGGACTGATTTTTTGTTTATCTTCATGATTTTATTTAATAAGTTATTTTTTGTTCTTATAGATAAAGATAGTTCAAATTTGACAAAACTTGAATTTATTACTCTTGATCTTTTTAGAAATAATTATTTGTCATGAAATATTGACACCGAGATTCATTTGGAAGCTATGAATCTTTAAAAGACCATCAAAGAAGGAAATAATATGTGGCAAAATCTAAATGAAAGATATGACCACCAAAGTTTATCATACTTCCTTAAGGTCATTATGATTGGTTGCACCTGAAGTTGCAAGGTTTTAAATCGATTATTGAATATAATTCTACTCCTTTTAAAATTACCTCATAGCTGAAATTGTGTGGTAAGATATCATATACGATCAAATGTTAGAGAAAATATTCTCATATTTTCATGTCTCAAACATTGTCGCAACATATCTATATGGATCATTAGATAAAGACATCCATATCAAAATCCCTGAAGGATTTACAATGCCTAAAGCTTTTTGTAATGAACCCAAAAGTGTTTATTATATTAAATTATAAAAATCTTTATATGGGTTAAAGCAATCTGGTCGAATGTGGTATAATCGTCTTAATGAATACCTCTTAAAAGGAGGGTTTGAGAAAGACGAGATTTGTCCATGCATTTTTATTAAGAAAACAATATCCGGATTTGCTATTATTGTATTATATGATGATGATTTAAATATTATTGGTACTTTTGAAGAGCTCATAGAAACTGCAGCCTATTTGAAAAATGAATTTGAGATGAAAGATCTCGGAAAGACAAAAAATTTTCAAATGGAATATTTGTACATCAATCAATGTATACAGAAAAGGTCCTAAAGCATTTTTATATGGACAATGCTCATCCTTTGAGTACACCTATGGTTGTTTGGTCACTTGATGCAAAAAATGACCCTTCTCGACCTTCAGAAGAGGATGAAGAAATTCTTGGTCCTGAAGTGCCATATCTTAGTGCTATAGGAGCACTTATGTATCTTGCAAATTGTACAAGACTAAATATATCTTTTGTAGTAAATTTATTGGCAAGATATATTTCCACTCCCACAAAAAGATATTGGAATGGAGTCAAACATATTTCGTTATCTTCGCGGAACAACCAAAATTGTGTTATTTTATTGTGGATCAAATTCACAATTGATTGAATATGCAGATGCAAGTTATCTCTTTGATCCTTACAAAGAGAGATCACAAACAAGTTATCTATTTACCTATGGTGGTACTGCAATTTCTTGGAGACCTGTCAAACAATCATTAGTGACTACTTCATCAAATCATTAAGAGATTATCGAGATACATGAAGCAAGTCGAGAATGTATATGACTAAGATCAATTATCCAGCACATTAAGAGAAAATGTGGATTGTCAGCCATTCACAATAGTCTCACAATATAGTTTGAAGATAATGTTGTCTGTATCATTCAACTCAGAGGAGGCTATATTAAAGGAGACAAAACAAAGCATATCTCACAAAAGTTCTTTTATAATCACGAGCTCCAACAAAAGGGAGAAATTGATATCAAATAAATCAGGTCAAGTGATAATTTAGCAAACTTATTTACAAAGTCTTTACCAGCCTCAACTTTCAAAAAACTTGTCCATAATATTTGAATGCGACATCTTAAAGATTTGTCATAAGACATGTACTTTTGAGGGGAAGTCAATGCATATTGTACTCTTTTTCCTTCGCTTAGGTTTTGTTCCCACTGGGTTTTCCTTTGCAAGGTTTTAATGAGGCAATTTGACATTGATTTAATGAGTCCTGAAGTATTCATAAATGGATCTTGAAGTATCTATATAAAGTCCTCCTTTGAATTTTAAAGTACATGGTCATTCAAGGGGAAGTGTTATAAATAAATATTAAATTATATTTATATGTATTGAATGCCCATTACTCTTGAGTAACTGTTGGTTTTCCATAACCCTTGAGTTAATTTCCTTCACCTATAAATAGACCACTTGTCTTGTATTTCTTACACACACACCTTTGGAGTAATAGAAGAATTTATATCAAACAAGATATTTCTCTCTTGTCTCTTTTGATTATGATTTAATGTCTATTCTTCTCTATGTTTATTACTTATTCTTTTTATAACAGAAACATTGCTTTTCCCTCTATTTTTCCTTGCTTTAGAATTTTCTTCTGTCCTCCAAACACCACCTTTGTTTCACAAGCACCAACACTATCATTAAATTTTTATTTCATAAGCAAACAAACAATCATTAGATCATATTCAATTGGAAATAAAATTTCTAGACCATTATCTTTAGACTAACATTCTTTATTAGAAGATACTTTGTTAATCCATGTTTCTTTAAGTCTATAGCAATTGTAGTTTAGGTGACACAACTTATCATAGATACCTCAGCACAAGTTTATTCTTTTTATATTGTTTTTTCCTTTCTAACATTTGCATTCAAAATCAATTTTCGCTTAAAGGGTTTATCATGACAAGTTGCCGCCAACGTCAACAGCCCAACCATCACATAGAATGTTATCCTTATCCTATGGCTGTTTTTAATGATGATTTCTATCCTGATACGGATGAAATCTATCCTGTTACGGATGATAGTTTTATTGGCATTTCTAGCTCTTTGGATACTGAAAATGCCAACAAAAGTCTTTTTGATTGTGATGCACATATTGACTTTCATTACGAAGATCCTTCCGCGATTGCCTCTTCGTCTTCTGGACCAAGTTTGCGATCAAAAAGTAATCAAGCTGGGCGTGTAAATATTATTACTCCTTCGTCTTCAGACAATTCACCTTCTCTGGTATCAAACTATAAAACTGAAGATCAACCAAATAATGTCTCCTCAATTATTCCTGACCAATATTATATTATTGGTTAATATTTTATATAAAAAAAGAAAATGTGAGCTATTTTAATATCCTTAATCCTTTCTTTTACCTTGATTTAGTTTCTGAATTCTTTTAATTTTAATCCTCTTTTTTTTACAAATTTTCTTCTCACCTCAAGAACCTTGGTTAAACCCCTTGATTTTTGTGATAAATCTTGGAAATGTCAGCATTGCCTTTTTTTTTGGCATGCAGAGCGTTTGGCACGTTCAACAAAGAAAAACCCCTCATTTACATTATGTTGTGCTAATGGAAAAATCAAATTACCTGCTGCTCCTAACACACCTCAATTTCTAGATGATCTTTTAAATCTTGACAAAGGTTCATTGTCCATAACATTCGAGCTTATAATGCAATGTTTGCTTTCATTTCAATGGGAGCCCAAATTGATATTACTGTCAATTCTCAACCAGGTCCATATATATTTAAAATAAATGGACAATGTCATCATATTATGGGATCATTAGTGCCAATTGATGCTGAATCACCAAGATTTGCACAACTATACATCTTTGACACAGACAATGAAATTGCCAATCGAGTACACCCTTTTAATAATGATAATTGTCAACCATCTTTAGATGAAAATGTTTTCAAGAAACTTATTGACATGCTTGATTCTTTCAATGCATTAGTCAAATTGTTTCATCAAGTTAGACATAGACTTAACAATAATGAATTCTCAAATTTCAAACTTCGCTTGATTGGGAAAAGAGATGGTGACTCAAAGCAATATGATGATCCTTCCTCTAATGATGTGTGCGGTTTAATTGTTGGTGATATTGGAGAATCACAAACTGATCGAGATATTATTATTGAAAGCTATTCTAGAAATCTCCACAGGATCTCTAAACTGCATCCAAAATTTATGTCTCTTCAATATCCACTCCTATTTCCTTATGGTGAAGATGACTATCATACTGTCATTTTATTCACAAATCAAGAGCATTATGCTCCTTCAAAACATCAAAAAGTTACAATGAGAGCATATTATGCTTATGTTATTCAAGAAAGATTAGGAGATAGTAGTACTCTTACCAAAGGTGGAAGACTTTATCAGCAATTTTTAGTTGATGCATTTATGAATGTCGAGCAAGAACGTCTAGATTTCATTCACTCAAACCAAGATAATCTTAGAACTGAATCTTATAAAGGTGTCCAAGGTGTCCAAGAGGCTGTTTTAAGAGGCGATGTTAATGGTTCAAGTATTGGAAAAATCATTCTCCCTTCTTCTTTAACTAGAAGCCCTAGATACATGATTAACAATTATCATGAAGAAATGGCTATATGTCGTTATTATGGTAACCCTGACCTTTTTATTACATTCACTTGCAATGTCAATTGGCCTAAAATTCAAAGAGAGATTAAAAAAGCCCAAATTATAAAGTTGAAGACAAACCTAACATAATTGCAAGAGTATTTCGATACAAACTTAATGATATGATTTAATTCATTAAATCAGGGAAACCCTTCGGGAAAAAAATTGCTAATATTTTTCTATACTTATTATTTTCCTCTTATTGTCTTTATTCATTATAGTCTATTTAAAATTTCTTTTCCTACTTTGTAGATGTTTATGCTATTGAATTCCAAAAAAAAGGCTTGCCCCATACTCATTTATTGATTTGGCTTGCTTCTGAATACAAATTTCGATCACCTGAGGATGTCGATTTAGTTATTTCAACTGAATTGCTAGACAAAACAGATGATCCTTATTGCTATCCAATTGTTTCGAAATTTATGTTGCATGGTCCATGCAGGATTGCTAGCCCAAAAGCCTAATGTATGAAGGGAAATAAATTTTCTAAACATTTCCCTAAAAATTTAAAGAATCGACAGTGTTCGGTGAGAATGGTTTTGTGTTTTACAAGCGATAAAATTTTCCTAAGTCATTTGTTCTGAAAAATGGCATTGCTCTCTCTAATTTCTATGTTGTCCCATACAACAAAAATCTTCTAATATGTTATAATGCTCATGTGAATGTTGAAATTTGTTGTCAATCAATGCTTATTAAATATCTTTTCAAATATGTTAGGAAAGGATCTGATAGGTGTCGAGTTGTTGTTCAAGGTCAGATAAAAGATGAGATTAAGGCTTATCTTAATTGTAGATTTATTTGTCCTTATGAAGCTTTATGACGACTTTTGCAATTTCCAATCCATTCAAGAAACCTAGCAGTTGAAAGAATTCAAATACATTTGTCGATACAACATTCTATTATTTTCTTTGGAAATCAAAACTTATCTTCTATTTAAAGAAAACTTGGTCCCAATAAAACAATGCTCACAGGATGGTTTGATCGAAACAAGGAAGATGTTGAAGCAACACAGTTATATTATTCACAGTTTCTCTTGGATGTATAACATATGTGCATCCTGCTGCTGGCGAATTGTATTTCTTGAAAATGATATTGAATCATGTTAAAGGAGCTACAAGCTTTAAATATCTACGTTTTATCTCTGGTGTTGTTTATCCAACTTTTCAACTTGCCTGCAAAGCACTTGGTCTCCTTGGTGATGACAAAGAATGGGCTGAAGCTTTTTCAGAAGCTGTTTTAATTGCTTCCTCCTCACAGCTTAGGCAACTATTTGTCAGTGTTACTCTATTTTGTGAGATTGCAAGCCCCTAAAATTTTCTTGATCAATTTTGGCATCCAATGCATGCCAACATTAGAATCAAATTATTATCTTTCTCCCCACATGATCTTCATTTCAGTGATGATGAACTTAAAAATTATATTCTTTATGAACTTGAACAACTTTTTATTGCCTCAGCAACATCCCTCAAAGACTATGATTTGCCCCTGCCAAATGATCGTTTGATGTGTGAAATTAGAGAAGAACTCAATTATGATATTTCTAAACTTCGAAGCAATAATGAAGCATCAATTTCATTACTTAACACATGCCAAAAGAAGATTTATGATCGAGTTATGGAATCAATTTCTAGAGAGCAACAATCTCTTTTTTTTTACGGGAATGGTGGCACAGGGAATTTTTTTTTATATCAGTCACTTATTAATAGTATTAGATCAGAAGGGTTAATTGTTCTTGTTGTTGCATCATCAGGGATTGCATCTAGTCTACTCCTTGGTGGTTGTACAGCTCACTCAAGGTTTAAGATTCTGCTTGCTATAAATGAGAACTCAACATGTGAAATAAAGAAAAATACTCATCTTTCAAGATTGATTGAAATGACAACACTTATTGTATAGGATGAAGCTCCCATGAATAATCGATATTGTTTTGAAACATTGGATAGATCATTACGAGATATATTGGGACAAACTGGTCATTCCAATCATATCCAACCTTTCGGTGGGAAATCTATTTTACTTGGTGGGGATTATCGTCAAATTCTCCCTGTTATACCTGGAGGAACAAAAGAAGATATTATTAATGCTTCTTTAAGTAGTTCACTACTTTGGCCAAAAATTGAAATCAAGTTGCTAAAACAAAATATGAGATTGTCAATTGATGGTCTTGGTTAAGATGAAATCAATGAAATTAAAGCATTTGCTGAATGGATTCTTAAGATAGGTGACAAAGAACTTTGTGATATACCTTTTTTTGATGAGCTTGATGAATCTTTGATTAAAATTTCAAGTGATTTGCAATTACATACCTCTGTTGATCCAATTGAAGCTATGGTTTCAGCTATTTATCCCAGCATTGAACAACCTACTCTTGAATCATCTTACTTTAAAGAAATGGCTATTGTCACACCAAGAACATAACTGTTACGGAAATCAATAATTTCATACTTGGAGTTACACATGGTTCTCAACGCATTTATCTTAGTAGTGATGACGACAATATGAACTTATTATATCCATTAGAGTTTATAAACCAACTTGAGTTCAGTGGACACATTCTTGCTTTAAAAATAGGAGCGCCAATTATGTTGCTTAGGAATCTGAGTCCAATGATAGGCTTATGTAATGGAACACGACTTATTATCACGCAGGTTGCTGATAGAGTTATTAAAGCTCAAATTATAACAGGCTCACACATTGGTGACCGAGTTTTTATACCAAGAATTGTCTTCCCAATTAATGATGGCAAATGCCCGTTCACAATCAAACGAAGACAATTTCCAATAACATTATGCTATGCTATGAAAATTAATAAAAGCCAAGGATAATCATTAAAATTTGTTGGTGTCTTCTTAAAGGAACAAGTTTTTACACATGGTCGACTGTATGTTGCTCTCTCAAGGGTTACTTCAAAAAAAGGTTTAAAAATCATTTCATGTGACCAAAAAGAAAAACAACTTGATCATGCTAAAAATATTGTCTACAAAGATGTCCTGAATTCATTGCCAAAAGGTCTTCTTTCCATTCAAAATCATTACTTTTGTTTTACATTCTAACTTAATTCTTTTGCATCCATATTGTCAACTATATTTCAACTATTTATTGTTTATTAAAAGTATGTATGTATGCTTTTTATATTACCTCCACCATCCACATCAGCTTATTTTTGCTTTCATTCTACATATTGATGGCGATGCCTTTAAAAAACATCAAGAAGTATCTTTTTTATCCATTGATACAAGCCAAAGTTTGCCGCGTTTGGATGCCAATGCAAAATGGACATACAAGTAGCTTCAACTGTCTCTTGGTTGACCACGAGGTTCTAAACTTTTACACAACTTTTCCTTAGCCATTTATACATTTCTATATATCATATGTGTAGTTAAACATCTTTTCATGTTTAAATTACATTAAATACACTACCATTCGTCTTTTGATGTTCTTAATTTTTTCCAACTTTTTAGTAATCTTTTAAAATTAACACAATTGGTATTCAATTACCAAAGAATTTTTTTTACCTTTACTAGCATCTTAATAACTTTAATATTGTTTTTCTTCACTTTTTACATGGTAAGGTGGAGTCATACAAGGATCATGCAAAGCAAGAGATGCAACCCTTTTCAATCAAAAA
Organism: Salix exigua; assembly: GCA_032356905.1. NCBI lineage: Eukaryota > Viridiplantae > Streptophyta > Magnoliopsida > Malpighiales > Salicaceae > Salix > Salix exigua. The sequence continues at coordinate 3,165,081 of CM063590.1, read as the reverse complement.
TTACTAAAGATTGTTATATTCAGATTAAAGACTTCTACACCTATGAAAATAGAGGTGTTAATGTTGTTGTCGATCATGAAGCAATAATCGTCTTAAAGTCTGATACCAAGATAGTACATCTCGATTCTGTTAAACATGATGTGTCGCGATACCATTTTCACCTTATTGAGTTTGCACATGTTTTAACCAAAGGCAAGAGATCAAAAATTCTAACAGGTATGAAAAAAAATTAGATCCAATTATTAAGAATAAATACCTTATACATTATTTAATTAATCTTTTGATTATTTTAGATGTTCTAGGTAGACTTAAAGCAATCCAACCGATTGAAAAGATATTGGTTCAAGGTCATAGACTTGAGGATAAAAAAGAGTTCATTATTGAGAATATAAGGTTTTCCCACTACTGAATATACATTTCTAGCTTATTTTTTTCATAGTTCTGTCTAAAAATTCTAATTTTTAAACAGGGGTAAAGATCTACGAGTTACTTTATGGAGCGACGTTGCTCGGAGCTTTGATGATAATATTGTTAATACAGAAGAATCTCCTATTTTTGTTGTCTTTACTGGTTTTCGAGTTATAGAATATTGAGGTTCTCTATATTGTCTTTAATACAATAGCATCATACAATTTTTTTCCTTTATTGCGCAATTACTATTTCTTCTAATGGATATTCATAACTTCTATTCCTGTTACTTGCATTCAGGTGCACCGAATTTAATTGGAACTGCTGCGTCACTCTGATATTTCAATCCAAATATTCCAGAAGTTTTCCCATACAAGCAATTGTAAATCCCTCTTACTCTCTAAATATTGACCTTTTCATTTTGACTTAAGTAATGAATATTTGTTATTAACTATATCAACTCTTTCTAAATTCAGTTATAGTCAAACACCACTTGATGTCCATAAACTTTCCCAATCTTTGAATGCTATTGTATTATTGGATCAACAAATAAATGAAAACCGAAAGACAATTAAAGAGATCTTATGCATGGATCCATATCAACATAAATTTTAATTACTAATGCTTTTCTGTCCTTTTTTAACATTTGTTTTAAGCTTTTATTCTAACTTTTCCCTTCGTCAATGCAGAATATGTGTTTTACTTGCAGAGCATCCATTACTGATTATGATCTCTTGAATGGATGGTGGTGCAAAACATGCCCAAAATACACCAAAACACTCTCTGGCCCATCAGACAACCTTAGATGCTTTGAACATGGAACTCCTAACTTTACACTAATTCCATGGTAAAAAAAATTAAACAAGCACTCTATTATTTCATATAGATTTATTTCCCAAGAAAATCAATACATTTACGTTTTACTCAATTACGAATAACTATTAATCTATTGGTGCAGGTTTAAGGTTAACTACATTGTAACTGATGGCAAAGATGTTAGAAACTTTTCCCTATCTGGAAAAACCGTCGAGAACTTTTTCAACGCCTTGGCACATCATCTGGTTTATGATAAAAAAATGTTGATCCTTATGCAATTCCGCCACAAAATGACTGAAGTATTAAACAAAATGAAAAAAATTTCAACTACGTTTTGGAGCTTATAAATCAGCACTCAACAGATATTCGATTATATATATTCGTTTAGTTATATTAAATTTCAACTACGTTTTGTTGAGTGCTTTCATCAAAAACGTTTTGTAACATATATGTATTATTCGATGTACATGTATATCTGTATCTATATGTGAAATCTTTGCATGCAAATTGGCTCTTTCAATTTTTAACTTATGTGTTTGATGTAAAATAGAGTTTGGGAATGAATATAGTCTTGAGTATATTCTTGAATGAATTATACAGTTGATTATATTAAAAGTGGATGTGATTATGGATGAAATGTGATTCAAATTGTTTGCAGGTTGTGTTATGGATAACTTTGGATCTCCCGATATAGGAGAGACTCTGCTGAAATTTAGTTAGAAATTTTGGCAAGTCAACTTTTTTTTTCCTCATGCTTCATTTACCCTTTTTACAATGGGAAAGATTAAAAAATTAAACAAATAGGAGAAAATAATTTAGGATTGTTACTAATAATGGTTCATTGTTTGATTGTATATATGTAATTCAAACTGTTTCTTTGTTGATTTGCTACATTTGTTCTTCCATAGTATTTCCTTCAATTTTCTTTTACATGACTTCATTTCTTCATCATTTACTTTATGACCTTGCGATTTTTTTTTCAGGAAGATTAACAACAAAAAGAGAAGACTCATTTCAAAGAGGGATTTTCACTTTGTTCTGCACTTCAACATCCCTCTATTTTGCAATGATATACAAATTGTATAGTTAACGCTCTTTTATCATCTTTTGTGACACTGTATACATTCCAAAAGAGGTAATCTATGTTTCCAAAACAAACTCTTTTATGTTATGGTTCTGCACTTTTTATACAAGCTATATTATAAGTTTCTTGTTATTAATTTAATTATATGATATTATATACACAACAAAAACTACGCCAGCACTCGGGCAATATAGCTAGTGTATATATATATATATATGTTGTCGATGGGGGATATAAAACTATATATAATTTAATATAGTTCCATTACCATTATATTATATATATAGATAGATATATAATTAATAATAGAAATTGATCAGACTAGCATTCTAACCCACAACCAAATCCTCAAAGAGTTGTGGAAAAAAAAGGGTGGGTATGAATTGTTTCTTTATTTATTTTGAAGTGCTTGATAAGGAATGAAAGGGAAGTCTTGCATTTCAGAACGCAGTTAGCCTCAGTGACTGGTGTGGCTGCCTTAGTGTAGCTGAGGGAGAAGGCTTACGTGACTGGTGTCGCTGAGGGAGAAGGCCTCGGTGACTGGTGTGGCTGAGGGAGAAGACTTCAGGGAATGCAGGTGGGTGTGCCTGCGGCTGCGTTTGAGTTGATGAGAGATGAGGGAGACGAGAGGCAGAGATGGAGACGAGAGGATGATCTGTAATTATTTTGCCCGTTGTGGATTTCATGTGATTTTTTATTTTCATAGTATATTTTCATTTATGTCGTGGCTGCAAAAGTAGCTCTCAACTGCTTTTACAGTTACGGCGTGTTTTTAATTTTAATGGTGGGATCCCCAGCCAAATGTTGGGATCATGTTTGGTAATAAGCATTGTTAGGGCCGTAGTCCCAAACACCCACTTAATCAATCGCCAATCATGGATAGGATTGCTTCAAGATTAGCTTCATCAATTGGGTATTGATTTCTTTCGTCACATAATCTCTTGATACATAAAATGTGTAAATGGAGTGGCTAATAATTCTCTTATATGCTTCTTTTGTTTTTCTATCTTTTCACGACTTCTCGCTTCAAGGAAGCGAGTACTCCCACCGACCTCTCCCTCTTTCTTCAATGGCATAACTATTTTTTCATTTTCTTTTATTTATTAATAAGCATTGAATGATCGAGATATTCGATTTATATGTGAAAAATGAACTCAGGTTAACGAAACCCGATAGATACTTGCATCTCTTTTAGTAAAATGTTCTTCGCTACGAGCAAATGGACGTCATGGTTAATTTTATTATTTCAAAATTGAATCTTTTTGGACTGGGCAATTCCTATGAAGTACTCTTTCATTTGAGTGGTTTGGTTGTTCTTTGTGATTCTTGTTTGAGTTTGTTCATACGGGCTTTTATTCATTTTGACAATTTTATTGGTTAATCGTTGTGAATTGGAAAGTTTTCAGTAGGGTTGCATACAGATAAGAGTTATGTGGCTAAGGATATCAATTTCGGAGTTGGGGCTCCTGCAGCTATGCTACTTGGGTGTCAATGAGGTTGCGAAGCTGCGAAAGTCACAATGGGACCAAAGGTTTTGAAGTTACACCATCACTTTGCTTCTTATCTTTTCTTTCTTCAAGTTCCGTGGATTAGTTTCAGGGTGAGAAAAATGATCGCCATTACCATGTACGGCTCGAACTGGATTTATTTATTTTTGCAAAATAAGGTATCCGATGTACTGTTTTGAAGTTTGAAAATTGGCCCTCTATTGTATCCATGGCTTAATTTAATTGACAATAGCAGAATTGCTGGTTTAATGGGAAGACTATGGTGATAATTTTGACTAGAGCAAAATCATAATGTCGAGTTTGGTGGAGATCTGAGTACAGTTATGCTAAAAATATTTGGATGCGAGAAAGTGGAGTGATTTTTTTAGTCACAATTATTTGACACCCAAGAAAAACAAGCTTGTCGTGATTGCTTTTACTGAATATACTATTGGGTGGTGGGATCAATTAATGATAAATTGTGAGAGTTAAGTTAGATACTTCGGATGACATGAAATCTCTCATTGTAGAGAATTATATCAAAGGTTGCAGAGTTTAATTTAATGTATAAAAAATATTGATAAGTACTTAAAAGGAGATGGAACTTACTATGATTTGAGCTAATGTTAAGTAAGGAGGATATGGAGACAATTATGACTAGATTTATGAATGATATTAATCATGATAATACTTATATTATAGAGGTGCATCATTATATGGAGTTTGAGGTTATGATGCAAATGACTGTGAAAGTGAAGAAACAACTTAAATGAAAAGTATCATTTAACAAAGGCAACCATTAGGCCCATTGACACTTTGCAAACCCAATTGGAAGGCTAACACTGAAGGTGGTTTCTCATATTCGAATAAAAAGTGTAAAGTTGAATATCCTAAAAAGAAAAAAATACCTCGACTTTTGTTAAAGGCAATAATGTTACCCCTACTTATCTTAGTTGTGTCCTTATATGTTTTTGTTGTTTGGGTTTTACTCATGTTGCTTCATAGTTTCCTAAAACAAACAATCATACTAATAAAAACTAATAGCAAGGTTAAGGATGAAGAGAAAAAGATGTCACCATGAAAGAATAATGATGATATTTGTGTTGAGTATCCTATTGAGAAAGAGACGCTTGTGGTTAGGAGAACATTGAATATGTATGTCAAGTGGATGACTTACAAGGTTAAAAAGAGAATATATTACACACAAGATGCTGTGTTAAAATTAAGGTATGCATCTTAATTATAGATGGTAGCAGTTCCACCACTGTAGCAAACACTAAATGGGTAGAAAAGCTACATTTGCTCACTAACATCCTATACCTTATAAATTATACTACTTGAATGATAATAGTGAAATGAAAGTGAATAGAAAGGTTGTGGTTGTTTTTTATTGGTACATATTGTGTTGAGGTGTTGTTTCATGTTGTGCCAATACAAACTAGACATTTGTTACTTAGTAAACCATGATGATATGATAGAAGAGCTATGTATGACGGAGTGGCAAATATGTAATTTTTTAATATTAATAGAGGAACTATAACTTTAGTATATTTGACACCTAATCAAATATTTGAGAAACTAAGATTGAAGAAGATGACTAATAAGAAGAGCTGGCATATCAAGGGACCTTCTTTTCTAACAATGTTCTTTTTGGTTTTGATGAGGATGCTATTTTTCAGCTCGGTATTAATTTTCTTTTAAAAGATTTTTTTCAATGACAAATATTTGAGGTGCAGTCGTTTTAAGCGGGGAGAATGATACAAACCAAGTTAGGTCTGAATTTGACTTTAAAATATTTATTGACCAATTTTACTAGATTAAGATAACTCTCACACCTATATTGTATCGTTTTGAAATTTTACAAGAAGAAACAAACACACATGAAAATATATTTTGGTATATTTCCAGGTCAAATAGAGTTTGTGAACATATTATTTAATGGATATAAATTAATAAATAAATCTTGTCAAATCTACCAACCTAGACCTTCGTGCATTGTTTGTAATATATTTGGAGATATAGATGGAATTTTGCTGCAATTTAATTTGGAATATAAATTAGACATTTCAATATTTCTAACCATATATGGTAGGTAGAATAATGCAGCAAGATAAGAGAGAATGATATATTTGAAGTCAAGATTGAAATCAATCAAGAATATGAAAAAAATAGAGGTTAGGGCTATATGGAGGAATTTTAGCATGAAGAATCGCTCATTCCTTTAATGCTTAGTTCATTCAACACACACATGTTATCATCCTAAACAACATATTACAATAAATTTTAACAGGGATTACCACAATTTCTTTCCTCTCATTAGTCCATTCAATGACCAACCATGACCATTTCTATGAGACTCCTCTTTTTATTTCCATTTATCTTGCTATTTCAGCTTTATTTCATCCTATCATATGCCACAATCATCAATTTAATAAAATTATCATTCCCCTCTAGATATTTTCCAAGAACCCAAACCCTAATCTCATGAAAAATAAATGAAATTTAACAATTAAGTTAGGAACTTTTTATATGGATGTGAGGAACACCTAAATGCATGTAGAATCAAGACTTCCACCTTTTTTTTTTACTCCTACTCTCCTATTTCCCCCCAATTTCTTCTTCCAAAAACACTCATAATTCTTATGTTTCTGATTTATAGATGTGTTGATAACACTTAGTTCCTCTCTTTCTTTGTAATCTCTCTCAATTTAACAAGAACAAAATAAAAACTCCTTTTCTTTCTCTTAAAATCTGGTGTTAGCATTGAAGAGCAAGAGAGAGGGGTATTTATACCCTATAATTCCTCTTATTTATACTTAGGTCCTATTTTTTTGAAGTGTATTATTTTTGCCCAGTATCTTTTCTCTTCTTATAATTAAGCTATACTTTACCTTTCTTATAATTTATAATTTCACCCCTCAACTATTTAGCTTAATTCATTGTCTTTAATTTAACCCAACCCTCAATATTTTTGGGTTGAATTTACATCGGTCATTTGAAAGCACATTCTTATTATCTATTCTTTTTACATAAATGGCATCCAACAATATCAAGATTGCAATTAACTAATGATCATCTCCTCATATTCTTACCGAGTAATGGTTTTTGGTATAAACCACGCGGTGTCCCAGACGCTGACTAGACTAATCCACCTTAGCACCGGGTGGGCCCCAAAGAGGTGAAAGTGCTTCCCAAATGGCCGACTTCATATAAGAAGAGGGATTGAACCCCTGACCTCTTTTAAGGGACGAGAATTCGTTCGCCACTCATGACAGGACCCCTTAGATCTTACTGAGTAATATTAAATAAACATCAAGATATCACTTAAGAAAACAAAAAACTGTTAAAAATACACATTAATTAGTCGTTAATTAATGCATATATAAATGAGACCATCCCTGATCCCTGACAGAAGAATTAATTGTAATAATTCACGCAAAAGGTACAAGCTCAGTGATCAAAGCATGCATGCTTGCGCACTTAATTAATCTAAATTTCTGCATGGGTCTCACCTCTCTAAGCTTAAAAAATTAACAAGAAAAGTTGAATTAATCATTCATAATATATGGTTACATTATTGATTAATCTACGATGATATAAGTAACTGCGTGGACGGTACAAACCTCATATCAACTAACTGATCTTGATCATCAGGCTCGAAGTTGACGTTGTTGGCATCAAGGACGTCCGGCTTCGAATGATCATCTTGCGTGCTGCATTGATCGTTACCATTGTAAGCTTGCTTGACCTGATCATCTAAGTAATTAGGCGACGATGACATCGACAAGCTAGAAATATCCTGCCGGCCGTTGGCCGCGGCGGCCCATGCATTCGCCGGATCTTGATCTTGTAAATGCAGTTGATTATTATCTGGATTATGAATGACAAATTCTTGCTGGTCCTGATGTGCTTGCTGGTATTGATCATGATATTGCATGACGGGGTCGTACATGTCGAATGTATCTGTAATAATGATACCTTGGCAGTCATGATCGGTCTGATGATCAGGGGCCACGGCGGCGGCGGCGGCGGCCGCCGCTGCCTGTGCTTGGATCAACTGAGTTTGCTGTTGGGCGGCAGCCTGGGCGCGATATATAGCAAGTTGGTGAAGAACAAAATCGAGCTCAGCCCTAGAGTATTCAATCTCACGTTGGAGATCTCGAATCATTCGATAACATCCTCCGACAGGATCATTTGCGCGGACATCTGATTGAAAAATGATGGTACGCATGGCTTCGTCCTTCTCAGGAGGGTTAAGGTTCTTGATGATCTTGCTAATATTGCTAACCCCAAACAATTTATGGGCATTGAGGAATTGTCTCTGGCGATTGTGAGGGAAATAAGGGGCGAGAATGCAGTCCGGAGCGCACTTCCTGCGTTGGTATTTGCAAGCTGCGCAGGCTTGGGTGGTGCAGTTACCAGTCCTTGAAATGTTGCTCATATTTTTGCTGTTTGCTATTGTTGTTTTAGAAATGATGAGAGAATTCGGATGCGTTGCCGGCGGGGCTGGTGCTGTTTTCTTATTTGGAAATGGCTTTTCTCCTCTCTTTTTCTCTCTGCTGCTGCTTTTAGACCCTTTCTTTTCTCCTTGCCAACAAACACATATGATGATGAGGACGATGATATACGACAGCCCAGAGAGAGAGAGAGACAGTGAATTATTTTTGGCGCATGAAATAATCAACAGATCATTGATTTACTTAATTATGATATACGAGTATAGTAGTATTGAGAAAACACTACAGAAACAGTCAAATTTAGTAATTAGTTGCTCAAAATTAACGTGTGGTGTTCAAATTAAAGCCAAAAATAGAGTTTCTATCAGATAATCTGTATTTAGAATGCTTTACAAGGTCAAAACAATCGTAACCAAAATGATTTTGCTAATGCAGTCTGATTTAGTCAAGTTTTCCAAAGAGTTTAGGACATTCTAATTACTTGTTTAATTAAATAATTTGGATGCCATCAAATACCTGGCAGTTTGCTATTTGAGAGCAGGTAAAATATTTATCATCTTGACATGTTAGGGACACGAAATTATTCTCTAGCAAGGTTATCCTTCCATTAATTGAATGGCTGATCACTAGGATGTGTTTTTGACCACCATGCATATTAAAAAAATATGCATGCATGTTAAGTTATAGTGTACTCAAGTGGCATGATGTGTTGACGAAGAATTTGAGATCTACCTTGCAGGCCGGTTCGAGTTAGTACATGCTCATCTTATAAGAACTTGGGATAATCGGAGTTTTACTCGGGTCAACAAAAAATATCTAAAAAGATGAATTTTTCTCGAATCCAAATAAAATGTTAAGTTTTTGGCAATGAAGTTGAACTATTAATTGAAGATCATATATTCTTTGATGAAAACTTATCCAAAAATACAACATTGCAAATTGAGGAACCATATAATATGATATGCATTTTAGAGAAAATGGTAATCACTAATTTGTGGATCTTTGATTTCAGTTTCTGCCATAACCATACTCTTCTCGAGAAAATTAATAAAATGTCTCACTCAACTTTTGGATGAAGTTGCCTTTGTTTTTAAAAGGTCTCACTCTACTCTAAAGCAGACATTTAAGTATAGGAAAAACTAGTTATTTAAAGCCTGTTTGGCACAGTTGTTGTTATTGTGGTTGAGGTTGAAAAAAAATAGTTTCATGAAAAGCGTTTTTAGTTACGTTTCATAACTGAAATTGAAGTGTTTGGTTAAAATTGTGGTTGAGTTTGAAATTTAATGAAAAGCAGTTTGGAGTGTTTAGTTACCATGTTTTTCATATTGCTGTCAACTTGTGAATTTACTTTAAAAGACACACACATATATATTTTTAAATATTGTAGATTTAATTATCATAATAATAAAATGTAATTAATAAATTAAGTAAACTAAACACTCATTTTTATTCTCCCTTCAAACTACTTGCAATTCCATAACGAATAAAATCCATACGTTAAGGCCTCTCTAATCCTTTGTTATTTGATCGATGAACAACATCTAGTAAAATATCATCAAGAATAACATCTGCGATCCATAAATAGTGTTGTTTCAATATCTTTATTTAGATGTTGTAGATATATAATTCCAAGGCAAAATCCATTTGCAAGTTTCTAATCAATAATCAATCGAAACGCAATGGGATTGTGGAATAAAACAAAGTTACACACATTTCCCTTTCTGACGCAGTAGAAAATCACAAGGATTACGACCAACTTTGAATTTCTGTAAATAAATCTAGGATGAGAGGAACTCTTAGAAAAGTTCTAACTTTATTCCATAATTTAAAGATGATTCGACTAGAGGCTTATGACCATATTTAAAGCAGAAACCCTAGACCTAACCATGTTGGATAAGGAAACGATGCTAATTAATAAAATTACAAAAAATAACAAATTTGAGACTATAAATTTTAAGAAAGACGGAATTGACATAAGTCGATTTGGACTTGAAAATCAAGAGTTATGGCTAAAAAAAAACTTTTCTAAAATAGAAAAAACAACGATTTCAGGGCCTAAATGATGGAATTCGGCCACAAAATGGTATTTGTTCAGCACACGGACTACGAAAATTCAGTTGCCTTTGAATTTTGAATGCTCTATCTTTAGCATATATGCCTCTTCCACTTGTTCTACATCACTTTCATCAGTGTTGATCTCTATCTACACAATTTTTAATTTTTAAAAAATATGATTTCTATATTTAAAAAAAATGGACTGGGCCTATCCCAAACTAAATGGGTCGGCCCAGCCAAGGTGGGCCAAAAAGGCCCAACTCTGCTGGACTTGGGCTGGGCCAAGAGGAGGTCCAGCCCAACCCAAGAGTTCCAAAAAAAGCATGAAACGGTGCGTTTTTCTTTCGTTTTGAATTATGCATGCAGTTACTATTCACGTAACACGTGAACAAGAACATGGGTGACTATGACGAGAGGGTCAACGTCCGGTACCTGTGGGTAGTGGAGGTCGAGGTGATTCTTTCTGTGTTAGTGGCGTCGGAAATGATACCCTATGGTGGTCGAGAGGAGGGTCAAAAGGTTGTAGCTATCATAATTATGGATGAGAGAGAGGGAGTTGCGGTGGTTATGGAGAGAGAGAGAGGGGCAATGGCAATAATTGTGGAGAGAGAGAGGGAGTTGCGGTAACTTTGGAGGAGAAAGAAAGGGTCTGTGGCCGTGGAGAGAGAGGGGAAGTGGCAGCTCGTGTAAGAGAGTTAGAAGTTTAAGGCAAGCCTGCAAAACTGCCTTTGGCACTCCTCTATGCAGGTTGAGCTCTTTTTATTAACCCCCCAACTTCATTTTTTGGATGATGAAGGTGCATATGCTGAACTCTGGGAATTGTCAAGGTTTTTAATAAACTCATATCAGTGCAAGAACAAGGCATGTTCATCGGCTAGAAGACCAATACAGTGTTTCTTACGTCTGCGTTCAGGGGAGAAACATCGAAAAGATGCTTCTTACAAAATGTTGTTGAACCACGTATTTTGGTAGAACCCATAATACAAAACTGTGGTCCAAAACATTACCAAACAATTTGGCAATGAGCCTTAACCGCAAAAACTACCGTAGAGCCTAGCACTCACTTAACACTCTTGTCACGAGTAAAATATGTTTTTTTAAAAAAAAAATTGAATAAATTACCTACATTTTTTATATAAAAAAATAAAAAAACTTATACTATTAAAAAATTATGCAACAATAGAAAATTCAGTTGATGATGTAGCAATGGATCAATATTGTATTATGTTAGCAATGGAAAATCCATTGCTAGAAAAATAATCTTATTGATATACATTCGCCAAAAAAATGATGCAAATTTTTTTATTATCATGTAAAGAATGTTATGTAAATATTATTATATTTAAGGTTTCATCAAAATTTCTATCGAAATTCTGGTAAAACCTTTTGTGTGCTACAAATCTCAAGTTATCGACATATAATATAAGTTTTAATTCAATCTCAACCTAATTATCATAGGTCTACAAAACCAAAAACATCATCCTCATCACAACCGCAATAAATAAATCATACATTTAATAACAATCGATAATTTGAACTAGAGTCAAGATAAATCCAGTGTAATTTAATAGAATAGAAAAAAAAGTTAATTTTCTTACACTCCAATCTTTTCAAAAATAATGATCATACATATCAGTTTACAAAAACTTATTTATACAAAATACTACTAGATACAAAAAACTAAGAAACAATAGATTTAGTTCTGACGCGCAAATGATGGACCTGAAAAGAAAATACAAGATAATTTCATAAGGAAAATTTGAAAAAATAGTATTAAAGTTATTAAACCCACACTATACAATCATACATAGTTATAATAATCAATATAGGTATTTGAAACACAAACTATCTTCCTCATATATGTATCGCTGATACTAAGTATTATCGATACCCTCATCACCCTACTGACATCAACAATCAGAGAAGATCCCTTTCTAGATCAATAACATACAACCTCATTTTATTTGAGGATGTGTGTCGATTCTTTTTTTCTTCTTCTTAATTTCAACATACACAAATGTGTATTAAATATTGTACAATAATCTTTTTATTTGGGATTCTAACATATACTCGATGTATATTAACATGTTTATAGTAATCCTTATCCCAAGAATCTTGACATACATTAAATGTATATTAGTCATTAGTGATGATCCCTTAATCCATGCTAGCCATTTTTAGCACTCTCTTTATCCGAGATCTTATCATACACTAAATGTATGCTAGTCACCGCAATGTCTATTCATTTGGTACGGTTGATACTGCTATAACCTGACAATTTTACACCACTCTTGGTCCCTCTTGCAATTACAGGAAATTATCATAAATGATTTTCATCCAACGATACACTTCATAATAACCACACCAAAACAATTTAATAAGCCTTTAAATTTTTTATTCTTTTATTTTTATTTTTATAACAATATCTGTCAATCAAAATATCATTATAAATACCCATTTTTAAACATAACTTGTTTCTTTTCTCTTAACACGTTTAACTTCATCACTTCGTGACCTCACTTTTCTTTTGTTTTTCTTAACACGTTTAACTTCATCTACCAACAGAGGTCGCATTACAACCTCTACAAAAAAATTTCACTATAATTAGAATTATAGAACTTTGTATTGTATGAAGTTGATCTCATTGAAAAGGTAAAAATACAAGACTACAACTCTCCTTCTGTAAATCCTAGGAAATAAATGTAGGTGTAACTTATAAACTAAATAAATAAATAAAAATTCAAAGTGGAAGAATTCATGAACAAGTTTAAATAAAATGAGAGTTTGCTAATTTTGGATATAACATCGGAACAAAATATTCAAGATATCGTAGTTTTTAACTCAGAATTTATTAGAGTTAGTTTTAAAGTAAAAAATAAAATAGGTTGGGGGAGGGGGGGTAGAATTGAGGGAAATGTAAAGAATAGGATTTAATTTTAAGGAAAGAAGATGTGGTGTAAACAAAACATTAAAACAAAATGAAGACCTAAGTGCAAATAAGAGAAATTGAAAGTATATATACCCCTCTCTTTTCTTTTATGTCTAGGAGAGTGAGGACAAGAAAGGGAGGGATATTTTGATATTTTTCTTTTCTAATTTAAGAATAAATTCAAAGTAAAAAAGAGATTTAATGTTACCAAAATATTTAAAAATAAAAAACACAAAAATTTAGAGTATTGTTGGAAGAAGAAATTGGAGAAAAAAAGAACTATTAGGTTGATATGTATGATCACTATTTTGGAATAAAATGAATGTAAGAAAATTAACTCTTTTTATTGTATTCTATTAAATGTGACTTAATTTATCTTGATTCTGGTGCAAATTATTAATTGTTGATAAATATATGGTTTATTTATTGCGATTATGATGAGGATAATGTTTGTGATTTTATAGATCCAAGATGATTGGGTAAAGATTGTAATAAAGATTATGCAACTTGGGATATGCTAGTGTATAGGAGGTTCTGCTAAAATTTCAACATAAATTTTGGTGAAACCTTATATATATATAAATATTACATTTTGTTTTTGGCAAATATGTATTAATAATATTATTTGTGTTATCTCCTAGAGATGGGGGGTTACACTTTCTGAGCAAAGTCTACTCTGCTGATCCAACATGTGATGACTCGATTCTACCCATAGCATTCACAAAATTCATCATAAATATGGCAGACCTTCTATCATGCAGAATCTGGCCTGCTGAGCCACATTTGATGACTCAAAACTAGAGTTCTAAAATTCAACATTAAGCTCTTGTTTGTTTCAAGGAAAGTTTCTTGTATTTGTTTGGCATTAGCAAAGTTGGTTAATGAAAAACACTTTCCAGTCAAAGAAAAATTTGGCTTGGTTTTTAGAAAAGTGTTTTCCGGAAAATTTGGACGGAAAACGCTTTCCAGAAATTGTGAAAAATTTAGAAATATCATTATTTGCTGATTATATCAAATTAAATCCTCAAACTTTTGATTGTTATATATAATTTGTTTTGAATATTTATTTTTCAATTCCATCTCTTAAAATTTAATTTTTATATTAATTTTGGTCCTTAATTTATAATTGCGATTTGTTTTTTTCTTATAATTTTGTTTATTTTTTATTTGAAATAATTTATGAAATGTTAATTATTATTATTTTAATTTATTCACCTTTCATTTTTTTTAATTTTTTAGATTTAATCTCTATTATTTTAATTATTATTTATTTTATTTGAGATAATTTATGAAATTATATTTTTTTTTCAATTTCATTCTCATTCAACTTTTTAATTTGTAAGATTTGTTCCTCATTATTTTAATAAACTTGAAAAAAAAATTAATTTATTAATAAATTATTTTTTAGTTCATTTTCCATAACACAAACAAACACTAAACAAACAATAGAAAGTGTTTTCCAGTTCATTTTCCATAACATTGCCAAACAAACGGAGCCTAAATGAAATCAGTTTCCTTAGATGATAAACAATTCAAAACTACAATTTCTAAAAAGAAAACTAATCACTTTCCCACTCATATTCTCTTTGAAAGTCTGTAGACTAATGTGCCTAATCTATTAGGTAATGTTTAATATCAATTTTCCTCTCCTTATACACATTTGGATGAATCTTGACCTTGAAAAAACAAGACTTCCCTCATTATTTTTATGCTCAATCCATTCATTACACAAACATTCATATCCAACATAACATATACAATAATTATTTTGCAAAATATCCAACACAACATATACAATAATTATTTTGCAAAACATATGATTTTCCCCTCCTAATTACTACCCTCAATGGCCATTCATGGCCTTACCTGTAGGGTTTACCTTTTCCTTTTCATTCATCTTGCTAATTAGCTCTCATTTCATGTCACATTTATCAATGAAACATAATTTTATATTCCTCCCCCCCAAAAAAAAAAAAAAAATTCAAGAACACTAACCCAAATCTCATAACCCCATCTCATAAAGAAAAACATGCAATTTAACAATAAAATCAAAAAAAAAATTATATGCATATAAAAAACACCATACCAAAAACATTTAAAATCACCTCCCCTTTTTTGTTCCTACCAACCCCAATACTTTTTTGTTCCTACCAACCCCAATACTTTTTTTTTCTCCAATTTTTTCTTTCAATTATACTACAAATCCTTGTTCAATTTTTTGTTTCAATAATATTTTCAATAATAACAAAATATGGAAAGGAAAAAATTGAAATAACCCCAAACCTAAGAATTATTTTTATAAACCAGAGGGCATAATAGTAATTACACTATTACTGTGGAACTATGTCTATAACAACAATGAATTATCAACCTGGTTTATCTTTGTTCTTAATTTAATAATAATAACAGTTCACATCACAGGTTTTCATTACAGAAAACAAGACTTTGCTGGAAACGTGAAGGAAAGTTCAAATCAAATGCAGCTGTCTGGAGAATTTGCAAGTGTGAAACAATATTTATCTCTGTTTTGTTAATCACACAATCCTGTTTGAAATGGGTGGTCTCATTCTTTAATTGAAGGAACAACCCCAATAACTCAATCAAAACGGTTGATCCCTTGTAATTTGGTGTGGCATTGTGAAACAGCTTGCAAAATAGCAAATTCCAAAAATATTCAATTTCAAGTCTCTGAAAAATCAAGCACAAAGATATTTCATCCTTTTGGTATCATTCTGTACTCTTCCATGCTTGGTCCTACTTGGTTTCCGTATATAAAAGAGCATCAAGGGAGACATACATGTTCTGCAGGATAAAAAACTAGGCAAACAAAGATAGTGCTTCACCAGCAGCTATGTCCAGTGTGTGTGTCATTCAATAGAAAAAATTTGTGGATGGCTTGAGTTTCAGAACACAAACTATTCAAATGATGATCATGTTGTATAGATCAACATATCGCACAAACAGTTGACATATCTGGTAGAGCCTAGTGATGGAATAACAACAAAATCCTAGACCAACTGTTACAGAGTATCTGCAGTTTGAGACCAGAAATGACAAAAAGCAATTAAGAATAATCCCAACGATGAATCATCAAAAAAATTTCTTTTGCAACAGGGAACAATTTCTTCTTGCAAATCAGAGCGCCAATTTCAGGTGGTGTGCAGATTCACATCACAAATGAGCTCCAAGCTCAGATATATCTTTGCATTATTATGTAAGCTTTAATCATGACAAATCATCTCAATCTAGCCAATTTAGTTTTGATTCACTTTGTATTGATGGATGAAAAACCAAAGGTAAATTCAAGTCAATACTTTAAATCGTATTTTCAAGTAACACTACTGACTACAAAAAAACAGATGGTTAATGAAATAAAATACAAACCTATTAAGTAAATTTCCAAGGACATCAACGGCAACATTGTTACGCATATCAACCACACAGCTCAAGCAAATCAAAAAAAAAATTAAGAGTTCCACTACCAACCAAAACAAGAGGTGGCTTCCTATTTTTTCTTAACAATTTGCTTTCACTTGATTGTTAGCAAACACTTGTCCGGTTAGAGTTCTAAGGTAATTTCTTACTCTGTGCTCGAGAGGGAAAAGCAGTCATGGCTCAGACTTGAGAAGCTCTTCAACAGAATTTCTATACTTGCCAATTAGCTCTCTGATATTGAGATATAAATTAATTTAATGTATGAAGCAAGTAAAGCACAAAAGCAAAGAAATCCTCTTTAGAAAATATTTACCTCCTTTGATTTAGCAACTGTTCACTTTCCTCCAGCTTTCGCTTTTGTCCCTCAACTGTCTGCACAAAATAAAAAATGTTTACAAAATCAAAACATTGGAACTTTGATGGACAACTAGGCTTAATATAATAAACATCCTAAACTGGAAATTTTCATGGGAATTTGCTAATATAAATACATCATGAATCAGGCCAATGATAATGCGAGTCAATGCTCTAAATTTTCCATATTTCTTCTATCATCTCAACTCTAAATCATTGCATTTGTTCCACATTCAAAAGAAAACCAAACGCGATGTAAGCAAATAGACACAACAGTATCTCCACAATGAAAACAAAACAGTATAAGAACGTGAATAATATAGAAACCATCAGAAATCTAGAGAAAATAGACCCAAAAACAATATATATATATATATA
>CM063590.1:3112199-3147178 GCA_032356905.1 Salix exigua | reverse complement strand
ACCTTTGAAAAGTGGTTGGTAAATTACACAAGCCAAAGGGCATTCTTCTATAAGCATAGGTACCAAAAGGACAAGTGAACGTGGTTTTTTCTTGGTCTTCTAATGAAATTTCAATTTGGTTGTAACCTGAGTATCCATAAAGAAAACAATAGAAAGCTCTTCCTGTTACTCTTTCAAGCACTTGGTCTAAAAATGGAAGAGGAAAATGGTCCTTCCTAGTCACCATGTTCAACTTACGGTAATCAATGCACATACGCCATCCAGTTTGGATTCTAGTTGGCACTAGCTCATTATTTGCATTCTTCACTACCGTGACTCCAGATTTTTTAGGGACAACTTGGGTTGGACTAACCCATTTTGAGTTTGCAATGGGATAAATGATACCTGCATCAAGTAGCTTAAGAACTTTACCTCTCACTACTTCCTTCATGGTTGGGTTCAATCGTCTTTGCATTTGCCTCACAGATTTAGCCTCTTTTTCAAGATAGATTCTATGTGTATATAAAAGAGGGCTAATTCCTTTCAAGTCAGTAATTGTCCACCCAATTGCTTTCTTGTGTTTTCTCACCACTTTCAAAAGCTTTTGTTCCTGCTCTATGTTAAGTTTTGATGAAATCACAATAGGATATGATTAATCTTCCCCAAGAAATGCATACTTAAGATCACTCGGTAAAGGCTTCCTTTCTGGCTTATAAGGTTGAACAAGAGATGTCTCAACTTTTACTTGGGTTGAAATAAAAGGCTCAAACAATGGAGTCCATTGACCCGTTGACATAATAGGCATTGGATCTAGATAAGTCTCGAGTTCTCTTCCTCATCAACACATTCCAAAGAACAAAATTTTTCATCATGAATTAAAGTTCTCTCTAATGGATCCTTTATCCCTTCTCTCTCAAAGTGTTCTTGACAAACAGTTTGAATCAAATCTACCTCTCTAATGTCCTCATGTTCACCAATTTGTTTGGAGATATTGAAAATACTCATCTCCAATGTCATATTCCCAAAGACAATTTCATCACACCATTTCTACAGTTAATTAAAGCATTGGATGTAGCTAGGAAAGGTCTACCTAAGATGACTGGGATGGGAGCATTAGATCCTTGAACAGGTGAGGTGTCTAACACTACAAAATCAACAGGAAAGTAGAATTTATCTACTTGGATCAATACATCCTCAACAACACTCCGAGGAATCTTGATTGACCTATCAGCTAATTGAAGGGTGATTTGAGTAGGCTTGATTTCCCCTAGACCTAATTGTTTGTAAACAGTGTAGGGTATTAAATTCACACTTGCTCCTAGATCCAACAAAGCTTGGTCTATCTTATGACTTCCAATAATACATGAGATGGTGGGACAACCAGGATCTTTGTATTTGGGAGGGGTCTTAAACTGGATGATGGCACTAGCATGTTCAGTTAGAAAGGCTCTTTCTTTCACATTCAATCTCCTTTTGACTGTGCATAAGTCCTTAAGGAACTTTGCATAAGATGGGACTTGTTTAATTGCATCAAGGAGTGGAATGTTTACTTTTACTTGTTTTAACAATTCATAGATTTCCGAGTTCATAAGATCATGTTTAGATTTTCCTAACCTTTGTGGAAATGGTGGTCTAGGAACAAATTCTAAATCACTCACTTTGCCTCCATTTTTTGTTGAATCATCTCCTTTCTCACTCTTCTCTCTCTCATTTATCTCACCTTCTTTGTCACTCAACCTCTCATTTGTCACTTGTGTTTTGATTCCCTCTTCACTTTCCCTAGATTTCTCCTCCACAATTTCTTTAGGAATCCCAAAACCTATAGCTTTGTCAATAATCTTTCCACTTCTAAGGGTGGTGATGGCTTGGATTTATTCATGGTTTAAGGGTTCACCGGGTGAGGATTCACTTATATGCATCTGACCTCTAGGATTTGACATTGGTTGAGCTGGGATTTGTCCCTTTTCTTGAATGCTTAGTGATTGAGTCAACTTGGTTAGTTGACTTTGAATGTCATCTAAGGTCCTATTGGTCTGATTTTGAAATTTGTAAACTTGATTGTTGATTCCTCCTTGTGTTTGCATGAATTGTTGAAGAGTATCCTCTAGGGATCTCTTATGAGGTGGTTGGTATGTGTTATGTGTGGGAGCATGAAATGGTTGGGGTGGAGGTTGAAATGTTTGAGGTACTAAAGAGCCCTCATTTCTCCATCCAAAATTTGGGTGGTTCCTCCATCCAGGATTATAAGTATCAGAGTAGGGATTGCCTGTTTGGTTTGAAAATGGCTTTCTAACATTACTTGAATCAGAAGTTTGGCCATATAACACCTCCTTGAAAGCTGGAATAGTAGGGCACTCAATTGTCCTATGCCCTTTACCCTCACAAACAATACAACTTTCCTCTTGTTGTGCACTTATGACATGCACTTTTTTAATCTCAAGAGACTCCACTTTTCTAGCCAATGAGGCTAATCTAGCATTAAGGTCATCAGTCTCTTTCAATTGGAAATTCCCACTTGAATGAGAAATGGAGTTTCTAGATTCAACTTGAAGTGGGAGAGAAGTTTCCCATTGCTTTGTGTTTTCAGCCAATTGATCAAAAAAATCAAAGGCTTCACTTGGTTCTTTGTCATAAAACTCACCATTACACATGGTTGACACTAGCTTTTTAAAATCTGCGGTAAGAGAGTCATAGAAGAAACTCACTAACCTCCACATCTCAAAATCATGGTGGGGACAAGCATTGAACAAGTCTTTAACTTTTCCCAAGCTTGGTGAAATGACTCATTTGGACTACCAGAAAAATTCATCATTTGACGTTGTAAGGCTGTTGTCCTATGAGTGGGGAATTATTTTTTCAAAAATTCAGCTTGCATTTCCCTCCATGTACCTATATACCTAGGACGCAGGGAGTTTAGCCAAAGCTTGGCTTTATCCTTTAGAGAAAATGGGAACAATTTAAGCCGAATGGTTTCCTCCATGCATGTTCTATCAATAAAGGTATTGCATACCTCTTCAAACTCCTTAATGAGTATGTATGGATTTTCAGAATCCATACCATGAAATGTGGGAAGAAGTTGAATCATGCCAGGTTTCAAATTGAAAGCTTGTTGGTTAAGGGGCAATATAATACACGAAGGTGTACTTTGTCTAGCTGGGTGAAGATACTCTCGTAGGGTTAGGAAATTAGGTTGATCATTGAATTGTGGAGGTCCATTACCTTGAACACTCCCTTCACCCTCTATATCTTCAACATTAGCCATGATGAAAAATAATATAACAGTTATATGAATATGAAAGGAAAGGAGAAAGAAAAAAAATTGCAAATAAAAGTAAATGAAATGTAAAAGATAAAGTAATAGCTAAGAGAAAAAATACAACATATTAGGAAATACACACTCTAACTAATAAGCAATATTAACAACAATAAACATTAAAAGATAATTGTAACAAGCATGAATAAAAAGGCGGTAATACCAGCCAAGAACTTAAAACAATAAATATTAGATAAAAAAGCATAACAAAATAAAATCAAATAAACAAGAGGCGGTTGAACCAGCCATAATTCAACAATTAGTAGTCCAGTCCATAGTCTAATATCCAAAAAGCTGAGGTCAATTTTTTTTTCTTTTTTTTAGGTGGTAAGACCAGCCATTTGAGTCTTATATTTATCAGAATTTGTTACCTTTGCTTGGTAGCTCCCCGGCAACGGCGCCAAAATTGCTTGATCACTATTTATGATCGGCTTGTTTTAACTCACAAGTGCATGAGTGTGCGATGTAGCAATTAACTCGGTAAGATCGAGGTCATATCCACAGAGAGCTAGATTTAGAAATTAAGCTAGGTAACAACAAAAATATTTTAGGAGAATAATGAATGGATTTGTTTTCTAAGATAAAAGAGAGTAAATAGATTTTAAACGACAAGAAAAGGTAAGTCTTGGTTCCAAATCAATTTTAATGGTGATGTATTGGTGAATCCTCCAACATATATAAGATAACTCAGCCTAATATCAACGATGGTGATATTAGATCGGTAGATATTACAATGAAGATCTAAAACATGAAGATGATTATTGCTTAAGAATAAACGAGTGTTTACATATTAAGTAAGACATTAAATCAAGCAATCTCTATACCAAAACTAAGTTTTGTTCATAAATATTCAAGATTATAACATTACTTAGATGATTTCTAAAATTTCTTTGCAATAACAAAACATTCATGAAGAAAATGTGAAGATAGACATTAGGATTCATTCATATCTTAAAGAACTCACCTCAATCACCATCATCCTTGATTTGGATCCAAGAAAGAGATTATCCAACCATAATTATATATAATAACACTCTAATAAACATGAAATAACTTGAATAAAACTGAAATAATAAGTTTTACAACTAAATAAAACTGAAATCTAAAACAAGAAGAGCAAAACACAATCTCGGAAAATATTGCAAGACAGATCTGATGCTAACTTTGGACTGCAATTTAACCCTATTTCTTAGTGTTTGTTGGAGACAACTATTAGACACACATATATATAGGAATTTCTGTTAGCGTTCTAGAACATTAAAAAACATATAATTTGGAGCTCTGGGTCAAAATTTATGACTGAAACGCCGAAAGGTGTTCTGGAAAACTTATTATTTTGAGAACTTGGAGAAGATTTTTGTGCTGATTTGATGCTAACGTTGGACTGCACTTTACCCCACTTTCAAAGCGTTTTATGGATACAGCTATTAGACACATATTTGTACGCCTTTTTGTTAGCGTTCCACAACATTAACAACCATATAATTTGGATCTCTGAGTCCAAAGTTATGACTGTAATACCGAAAGGTGTTCTGGAAAACTTATTATTTCGGCAACTTGGAGAAGATTTTTGTGTCCGATTTTCTTCCTCATTTTTAGCTTAATCTTTCTTGTTTTTGACCCAAGATAAAGTAACAATCTTCCCTCCAGCTTTCCATAGATTTCTCCTCCAATTCTTTCTTCCAAATTTCAACATTTAAATTTCCTAAAATAATTCATTTAAGCTCCAAAAACTTGTCGAAACATTAAAAGAAATTCATTACTAAAAAGCACATCAATTATTATAAAATCCTAAATAAAAACAATAAATACATATGTAAAATAAAAGACTTAACGATACTTTTGATGCACAATCAAGTAGATATATAGTTGCTGATGGGATATTTAGTTTTTTGTTTGGGATCAGGTTCATACTGTTTCTTTGGGATTCCTCGGTTTAGTCTTTGTGGGTATCTATGGGTCTCATTATTTTCTAAGACACGAATTTCATTTATCTCAATTGGTATAGGATTTAGGGTTACCTGAGGTGACTGAAGAGAGACATTCTCAGTTGATTCTTCGGTTAATAGTGTGGGCGTTGGTAACTCCAGAGACATAGGGGGCTATTAGTGAGATCATTTCGGTCTGTGCTGACTTCAATGTTATCATCCCGACTTGGTCTCTGTAGACACAATTTTGTGCACCTAAAATTAAACAAGCACACGTGTACAAATATACGATTTTATTAAATATATGAATGGGTATAATCTCTATGTAATATATTCTATCAAAAGAATATGGGAATCCTTTGATTCTTCCCATGGATTTGATGTATGGTGACTTGATTTATTTGAGTAATCAAGCTAAGATTTGTGCTTTGCAAGAACACGAATTTGGGTATGTATTGTGAAGCGAGATGTTGTGATTTGATGCTTTGAAGAGTACCTTGATTTGTCTTCAAAGTGTGGTTCAAGAACTCTCATGGGGCGTTTTGGCTTGATCCAACAAAGCTTTGTTCTTTGTAGACTTCAAGCGTAGATGAAGGAGGCTTGAGAACTCTTTGAGAAAGAGCTTCCTTGCTTGAAGAGCTTATCTTGAAGAAAATTTGTATCTCCAAAAATCCAAAAATCCCTCTTGCCTGTAGGTTGAGGCCCTCTATTTATAGAGATGTGTAGGGGCTCTTAGGACCTTTTCCAATGCCACATGGCATAATTTTATTGGTTGGTCTTTATTGACAAGATCTTGCCTTTATATCCGTCTTTATTGATCAAATCTTGCCTTTATGTCTATCTATATTGATGAAATCTTGCCTTTATTGATAAAACAAGGATAAAATATCTCATCTCAAGTGTCAACTTTTCATTGGCCAAGAAATATTTTTGAAGGCTCATTTGTTCACCATGTTATTTATTTCAATTTTATTTTATCCTTATTTTAAAGAATAAAATAACACATGGTGAAATTTGATTGGTTGAAAATTTGTGTTTGTGTTTCTACAGATGCCCCCTCGAGACAAGTTCACTTACTTTGCATGTCTCAAAAACTATGGTTGTGAGGGTTTTATATTTCCAACTAAAATTTGATTTCATCATATTAGATTTTTACAACAAGCAGATAAATCTTATTGTGAAAATAAACTATGATAATCAAAAAATTGAAAATTTATAGATCGATCTTGATGGAGATTTATCAGATCAAATGATAGAATATTCAAGTCCAATTGTTTATTTGAAACTACTACTACATATGCAGGACCAAACAAAATTTATCTTTATACCCGAATAACAACCCATATTTTGACTAGGCTGCATGGATTTTTCTTCTCATTGAAAATGGTCACTGTAACATCTTGTTTTAAAGATCTCGTTATTCTGAATCCAATAATGCAATCTGTTTGTGATTCCGAGCAGCGGTCAACAAGTTTTGAATAATGAAAGTTACAACTCTTTTTTCTCTCTGCTTTGGGAACCGTGCTCTCCATCCTTAATTAATTTCAACCTTTCCGTGGAAGAATGTTCAAAGAGCAAAATAACCTTTTCATGTAAATTGCTCTGTTTAATTGACTTTCTTTTCTAAATGAATTGTTTAGAGTGAATTAGCTGCTAAGAGTAAACCAAAGATCCTCCCGTACTGATAGTCTGACTTAGCTTAATTGACCTTTTTTTTTTCGAGATTCAATGAATTGTCCAACGTGAATGAATTGTTAAGAAAGGGAACAACATAATTTCCTGTACTGGAAGCTGATTTTGCTCTCACAGATTAAGAAAAGATATTTTTTAGATTATGAAAGAGTCACTGATGCGGCTATAAAACAACATTATATTGCTCTTTTCTTGTTACCCACCACGTAGCCCTTCATGTTGCTCTTTTATTAAATGCGTACCATCAACCTGACAACCAAATTTTCTGGAGATTATCTTGAAGATTGTCAAGTGTCTGTCAGTATCTACGGGCAAAATTAGTGATATCATTAAACCAATTGTGGTATCCAGTGTCTTCACAGTCCATCTCTCCATCCTCACTATTTGGGGAAACGTAGCACTTCGTTCCAGGATCATCACTCAAGGTTTCGAAGCAAAGAACTCTTCCTTGCGACTAGATGTGAGATTGGTGATAGCCTGGTAAGCGACATTTTTTTTTTAATTTTTTTTACTATGATCTTAATAGCTGAATCTTTTTTTTTAATGTAGGAAGAATTCCTCGTAAAGGCAACTTCAGATAGAGGACTCATAAGGGTGATGATGTGTATGGGAGAGGCACTACGAACCATTGCCTTCAAAGTCAGGACTGCTTCCTATGGAGGAACAACTTGCTGTGGACATGCTTCCCAACAATCTTCCTTTTAAGGTTTCGATTTGAAACATTTAATTTATCACTATTTTAAGCTTGCTTGATGGACTATTTACTTGATTTTGCTAGAGAGCAAAAAATTTAACTTGGATGTCCATTGTGTTTTTCAAACTAATCGGAGCAGAATTTCAACTTTGTTATTTTAGCCTGTGAACTAGTTTCATTCATGTAGTTTCTCAGGCTTTATGTGTGAATTTACATGATCTTCGAACCAGTGGCCCAGAATTGCAAATTCCTTGCTCATCAGGCATATTCATGGTTGAAGTTGTTGCAAGTGATTCAACATCCTTGTCACCAGTGTTTCCTAATCATCGCTGCCATAAATTAGGATATATCCTCAACCCCGAATTGATAGCTCTTGTGGTGTTCTCTCAACTCTGGTTAATTTCTGCAAACATCGTGAGTTCTCCCATTGCTCTAGAATTTACCAGACATCAGCGCCAAAGCAGCTCTACCATCTTAGACTTATAATAACCTTCTGGTCGTGACTAACGATGCATATGGTCCTCACATCATGTCTATCGGACCTCTTCATCATGGAGAGCAGAGCGTGGTGGGTATGGAAGTTCACAAATTTTACTACATGTTATCTCTCCTTGCTCGAACACCAGATCGTGCTAAGAATCCTGATGAATGTTGCAAAGCCATCCTACTTTTTGACAAACACATTCGAGCTTGCTATGCCGAACCAATCGACAAATACAGCGAAAATGATCTTGCCAAAATGTTACTGGTCGATGGTTACTTTATACTCAAACTTTTCCTGAGGTTCTCCATGGATGATATGCGATTGCAAGATTATCCTGTTTTCAATACTACCCGAATGGTTTTAACTCTTCGCTGCGACTTGGCACTGCTAGAGAATCAGATTCCATTTTTTTTTGTTTTTATGGGTTAAGAACTCTCAAGTATCAACAGAACAAGAACGCAAATAAAAGAGACTCAGACAGTTCCGAACCAGTGACCAAGAGCGCCTGAAGTGGAATTTTTTTTAACCACTTGCTCTAACTGTGCAAACTTCTCCATGGAATTTTTTTAATCAACGTTGTTTGCATGCCTAGCTTTATAAATTCTTCCTGCAGCTTTTTAATGTTGAAGAAAAGCATATTGTTGACATGTGCGTGTTAACCAAAAACAACCTTTTATGCTTTTGCAACAACATGATCGATGGCGCGAGCTTGTTATTAAAATAGACTTGACTAAGCCTGATTGAGTTATTGGTGAGCCCACTTGTTTCCATTAATTAGCATCTATTTTTATTGCAGGGTCGCAGGTTTTTTTGGGTGATTTGAATTCTTAACCAAGAGGAAACGATCTTCTCCTTCTTACAAAAGAGACAAGCGGGTAGTTGATGTTGATCCAAGCAAGGAAAACAGTACTCGAACATCTGCCCTCATAAATAGGACACCACTTGTGATCCCTAGTGTAAAGAGAATGTGTACTTCAAAAGATCATCTTAATAAGAAATCCTCTAACTCTTCTGGGCAAAGGAAGGGAGTGCACAATCCTTTTCTCCACAGTTTGTAAATAAATACTCGTCTCCCTTTTCTGTGCCTTATTAATTCTTTTTTTTTATGCTCAGAAGGATATGCATGTAGCAGGAGGAGGAAGATAATGTTGAAGCAATCTTAAATGCTGAGGACACTGAGCATGAAAACAGTGATCATCATTGGAAACGTTTAAAACGTACCAAAAAAAAGTTCAACTCTTGCAGCTCGGATTTTCTTCATGGAGTCCCTAGTGCATCAATCATGCCAAACAATATTGATGAACTGGTTTGAGACTTTTTCCTTTCTTTTTTTTTCAATTCATGTTATTTTTTCACATATTAACCTCCCTTTTTTTTTATCTTGGTCAACAAGACTTGAGGAATGACTTTGATATGTATATTGGGCCAAAAATGAGTGTCGCTTCTGTTGCTAGCCCTAAATCCTTCAATATTTTAGCTGCTGGGATTACAAACTCTCAACCTTTATTCAGTTTACCATATGAGCAGCCTAATCCACCTCAACCAATCTAATATAGGGCCCCCAACTTGCTTAATCTTGTACCTACTACTACCTTCGAGCCTTCAGGAATCACTAGGTATTGTGCTGATGACATAATAAGAGAGATAAGATCTGAATTTGCTACCAAGTGCTGGGAGAGCAT
Organism: Salix exigua; assembly: GCA_032356905.1. Taxonomy (NCBI): domain Eukaryota; kingdom Viridiplantae; phylum Streptophyta; class Magnoliopsida; order Malpighiales; family Salicaceae; genus Salix; species Salix exigua. Next base: position 3,137,406 of record CM063590.1, on the reverse strand, counting down.
CAGAAATAAAATTGCTTGCACACTGATCCATTACATTCCTAACTTGGATGGTGAAGTTGAGAAGATCCTCCTCTCCATTGAAGATATGGAGGTTGATTGCTCTTCCATCAGAAGAATGGTGACCGAGGTGATTGAGGATGCTAAAGAATTCATTCACTTAGAGTCATCATTATCTCCTATTATGACATCAGAGCAACGAGCCTTAGATGTTGAAAAGCTTGAAGTGCAACTTAAGAATTCAGAAGCTTTTGAAGAGGAGGCATCTACATCCATTTCTATTCCTCATGCTGAGCTAACAAAAATAACAGGACAATTGATGGAGTTGAAAAGCAAGAAGATCGAGTTAGAAAGCTTTCTGAGAGGAAAATTATCACCTCCGGTATTCAAGCAGAGATCACCACACTGTCCTCTTCTACTGTAATAAGTGAAGCTGACGCAGTCATTCTTCAAATATTAAAAGGATTGTTGGAGACCAAAAAAAAGGAGATGGAAGGACATAATTGGAAACCGTAGTATGATGATGGTTTATTATGATTTGAATTTTTTTTAAACATCAACTTATGGCTTTTTATTGAGGCTACATACTTTCTGTAATAAAATTCTTCTTTCCATTAATAAAGTCTATATTTTGCCTTCGCTTGTGTCTTATCGCCTAGATTTCCATGTTACGATTGTGTTTTGAGGTTCGTTTGACCCTCTTCACTATGTGAACTATTATATTGGTTCAAACAACTTTTAAAGGATGGTGTGACTGTACTTAGAATAATTTCTAAGTTGCCTACGTACCTTTATGGATAAAGGATCAAGTCACAATGTAGTTCAAAGATTTTGTTTTTTTGCATGACTATACTTGGAATGAATTCCAAGTTGCCTACGTACCTTTGTGGATAAAAGGATCAAGTCACTTTTGCTTAAAACACTTTTACAAAAAAGCAAGCAAGAAAACAATTAAAAAAACAATTACTAAACTTATCATTATTATCGATCCTAAGAACAAATTAAAATAACAGAATATATATATATATATATATATATATATATATATATATAACAAGTGTTGATTTGTTGGATTGTGGGTTTTTTATATTTGGTGTTTTAAGCTGAGGTTGATAGTGTGATTGTTTTCCTGGTGTAGCTGTTTGTCAAGGTTGTCATTTTTGTTTATGACCTTTGTATTTTTTTTTCTCTTGCTGCAAGTTTCTATTATTAGTCTGTGTTTCTTGTGGAAGTACCTATTGCTCTTGCAAAATTGTTTCTTTCTTGAATTATCAATATCGTGTTTCTTCTTTCTTTGTTTTCATGGTAATTTGTTTCAGATGGGTATGGAATTGTGATATATAGCTACCATTTAATTGTTGTTCTTAGTGATCCATGTTTTTGTTAACATTGGTGGAGACATGCATCAATGATCTTGTGCGAGAAAGTTTTCTTCTACCAAATATTGTCTCTATATATTAAGAGTAGTTATGAAGGTTATAGGAAAAGAGGTGGCATTAGATTTTAGTTTGCTTTGTTTAGTGGCATATTGTAGCTTGCTTAATTACTTATGATGAATAAATCATAAGATTAATTATGTAAGGAATTAATAAAAACAATAAAGAAGAGGCCGGTCGAGATTATGGTTTATTATCAGCATGTAAATTCTATAGAAGTTTGCATTTTATCCAGTATCCAAACATGTAAGTTTTCTGTCTCTAATGTTCTGTAAATTAATCCACCAACAGGAACAATCAATTCCCCATCACCTGCCAAATCTGTGGTAATTCCGAACACAATGCTAAGAAGTGTTATTTTCATTTTGATTTCTCTTACCAGGAATCACCATCACTACAATCAAAACAAGCATTGGCAGCAATACGTCATGGATTAGATTCAGGAGAAACATCATGGACTGCTGACACAGGAGCAGCACATCACCTTGCAAATAACATTGTTGATTTGAATTTGCAGAAAAATGACTACACTGGTTCTGACAGTGTGCAAGTTGATAATGGGCAAGGTTTACAAATTTCAAAAATAGGGTCTTCCAAAATTACAACTCCTTCTATGTTTTTGCTGAATCAAGTCCTTTTTGTTCCAGAAATACAACTGAATTTACTTTCTGTACATCAATTTTGTGTTGACAATAACGTGTATTTTGACTTTCATGGTTTCTATTTTCTTGTGAAGGATTACTCGTGGAAGGTCCTTCATCGAGACTATCTCCATGATGGACTCTATCGTTTCACCCACCTGTCCACCATCCCTCGTGCATTTTCCAGTGTTTTGCCGCATGATTGGCATCGTCGACTCGATCATGCTTCTAGTCCAGTTGTTGATCAAGTCCTATCCATCCTATCATTTCCTGTGGAAAAATATAAAAAACATGTTATGTGCCCTGAATGTCAAATGGAAAAAAGTCATAATTTTCCTTTTAATTCTTCAAAGTTTATTTCTTCAAACCCTTTGGATTGAATTTTCACCGATGTGTGGGGACCTGCAGCAGCAGCGTGTCCACATCCGGTGCTAAATACTATGTTAGTTTTCTTGATGATTATTCAAAGTTTTTGTGGTTGTTTCCCATTCACTTCAAATATAACGTTGAACAAGTACTTTTAAATTTCCAGGCGTATGTGGAAAAACAATTTGACCGTAAAATTAAAGCAATCCAATCAGACTAGGGTGGTGAGTATCGTCGTCTCAACACTTATTTTCAGCGCCATGGTATTAACCACTGCCAAGCCTGTCCACATACCCATCAACAAAAGGGGTCAATTGAACAAAAACATCGACACATTGTCGAAGTTGGTCTCAGCCTATTAGCACATTCAAATATGCTTATGATTTATTGGGAAAATGCTTTCATACTGCCACTTACATCATCAATCGTCTCCCTACTCCTGTTTTGTGTCACAAATCCCCCTTTGAAATTCTTTATAATCGAATCCCTTAAATTTTCATTTTCTACAGGTATTTGGTTGTGCTTGTTGGCCAAATTTACGACCATATAACAAAAATAAACTGAATTTTAGATCTAAAATGTGCATTTTCATTGGTTATAGTCTTTTTCATCAAGGGTACAAGTGGTTATATTTCATGACATGTTGTTTTCGATGAAACTATTTTCCCCTACTCAGCATAATGTGTCTCAATGTGTCTCAACTACAAATTACAGCAACTCTTCATCATCTGTGTCTTTGCCTCAGCATTTAGATGTCTCTACGTCCTCATGTCTCCCGAATTTGCAAACTAACCCTGTTATCACATGCACATCACCTGCATTCTATCTAGTGATCAATTTCAAACATCCTCTCTCAACATGGGAACTGGCAACTTTGCTACATACTAAAATTATCCGAGAACAAAAGAACCAAGGCCTGAAAAGTAATCATTTTAAAGGTGAAGTATCATTTAAATTATTTTTTTGTCCAGGAATAGCAGCAGTTTGATCTACAAAGACAAGGAAAAAGTTGGGTTGTTTACTAAAAATAAACAACCCAACTTTTTGTGCCCATTCTCATTTCTTCTATAAGAAGTACATTAGTTTTGGAAATACAATCCTTGTCATCATAGATTTCATTCCACCATCTACCCATTGGCAAAGAACCCTGAAAATTCAGACCTCAACAAAAATAGCAGACTGGTCATTTACATGACACAATTAGCCAGTGCAGAAGAGTAAGGCTAGTGTAAAAAAATACAAACGAAAACCATAAGACGCACAACATTAAATAGGTTGCGATTGAAACAGTTATTTGCAAAACCTTCAATGAAAGAAACAACAATTTAAAAATATTCACAACACTCTTATCTCTTATATATTGCTAACCACGTTCAATCATATGAATCTTGATACACTTTTTGTATTACAAAATCCTTTACACTTTGTGCTACCAAGCATTATCCAAAAGGGTACTGATAAAAAAAGTCTTAACAAATTACAATCAAGTCTCAAAATTACTATTACGGCTTTCGGTTTATAAAAATTAATTCTTAGGTTTGGGGGTATTTCAGTTTTTTCCTTTTCATATTTTGCTATGAAATAATTGTTTGGGGGTGTATGTGTCTTTCAATTTATGTATTGGTAAAAATACAACTTTCTCCTAAAATTAGAAGAAAAAAATGTTTGTTATGCAAGGGTATTTTAGATATTTTAGCTTTTATGTAATATCCCACATCGGCGGGTGAGGGAGTGGTAGATGGTCTTATTAAGAGTGCTAGTTGCTAACTTGTTATACGCATTTTGGGTCGTCAGGCTCAAAAGTGGGCTCATATAACTAGGAACAAAACCGTGAGGGCGGTAAGGCCCAAAACGGACAATATATGGCAGGTTGGGCTGGACTGTTACATTTGGTATCAAAGTCGACCTCACTGGTTGTTCTGTTGTGCCGACGGGGTCGTCAGGGTCCTTAAGGGGGTGGATTGTAATATCTCACATCAGTGGGTGAAGGAGTGGAAGATAGCCTTATTAAGAGTTCTGGTTGCTAATTTGTTATACGCGTTTTGGGGCGTCAGGCGCAGAAGTGGGCTCGCGTCACCAGGAACAAAACCGTGAGGGCGGTAAGGCCCAAAGCAGACAATATATGGCAGGTTGGGTCGGGCTGTTACATTTTATGAACAGTACAAGCATTGATTTACCCTAGTAAAAGACAAAAACAAAAAGTTGGTCTTGGGGGTATTTTGGTATTTTTATACACATTTTTTCATTATTAAAATGGGTTTCGGATGGTGTTTTGGTATTTTTATAATTTTTAAATATTTTTATATTAAAAAAACTAGTGGTAGGTAGCTCCATGTGGTGGTTGCAAATGGCCAGCCGTCATCTCAATAGATGCGCTACCATGTCTTTTTTTTTATGGTGGTACTCATGTCGGTGCATGATGGTTGGATTGTTATCGGTGATCAATTGTTTTTTTATATTTCTTTTCTCTCCTGGAAACTAATATCCATACAAGTCCTGTTTGTTTATGATTTGTACATTTTAGTCCTTAGTTTTTTACTTTCTTATTTTTTCCTGATTTCTTCTATAGAAGTTTTGATCTCTTTTTATTTTGTCTTTCAATTGAAATTGGTCATATGTTTTGTTTTTTTTTATTTTAGCTCTTATTTTTATATTTGATTTTAATCCTTTAATTGTTTTAGTCATCCTACAACTCTTTTTTTTATTTGATTTTAATCCTTTAATTGTTTGAGTCCTTCTAAATCATCCCTTATTATCTGATCATATATGTGTGTTTATCCTCTTAGTTTTGGTTTTTAATTTTATCATTTTCTCGCTTTATTTGTTTTCAATTTTTAATTTATGTAGATGATCTTTAAAAATTGACACCTTTTCTTTTCATTTCTTATTGTTTTCCCTTTGTTCTTTTTTTTAAATCAAATGGTGTTTCAAACACTCATCTTTAGTGGATTTTATCAATCATATTTTTATAAAATCCACTAAAGATGAGCATTTGCTTTATGCAGCAAACTGATTGATTGTTAGGTCTCTTTTAATTGTTGAGTTAATTATTTAATCCATAGATAGTAAAACTGCATTTGATAAAATCCATAGAAAAACCAGCAATGTGCTTTCTACAGGAAATTGAATGATTGTTGATTGTGTTTGAACATTATGGCTGATATTTCAATCGATATCATGTTTATTTTTTTTATAGTAAATTAGTTTAATTATTATTTTCGAAAAATTAAAAACAATACTAACCCACAAAAATTTTCAAAACCATGAATCTAGGATATTACATCTGAAACATTATTATATAGAAAAAACACTTTTACAAAAAAGCAAGTAAGAAAACAATTACTAAACTTATCATTATTATCACATAAACAATGAAAACTATAAAATTATTTTTAAAAAAATATCAACACCAAAATAAATATTATGAGCAAAAACAATTAGTCGATCCTAAGAACAAATTAAAATAATAGAAAATAATAAAGAAAAAGAACAAAGGGAAAAAAGAAATATCAATTTTAAAATGATTACCAACATAAATTTAAATTTAAGAACTAAACTGAATAAAAAAACCTCAAGAAAAAAGAAAATGATAAAAACCAAAACTTAAAGCATAAATACATAAATATGGATAAAAAAATAAAGATTTTCCAAGAAGGACCGAAAAAACTCAAAGTATCAAAGCTAAACAAAAAATTAAAAGAATAAAGACCAAAACTAAAAATAAAATATATAATCAATTTTAATTAAAGGACAAAACTGCATGAAAATCAAAATCTTGAGACCGAAAAAAATAAAGGGATTTTAAAACAAAGAAAATCAATAGAATAAGAAAGAAAATGATAAATATCATGATCAATTTCAATTGTAGAACAAAATTGAAACATATCAAAACTTGCAAATCAAAAAGTTAAAAAAAATAACCACAAATTAAAGAATAAGGTTTGAACTGAAAAATAACATATATGATCAATTTCAATTGAAGCTGGTAAAAAACAAATATGCATTTTTCTATTTTAATAAAAATTAAAAAAAATCAAAATAATAATAATATAAAATAATTATCAATATAGATTAAAATTTTAAGACTAAATTTAATAAAATAAGACCCTAATAAAAGAGAGAATAATAAAAATTAAATACCAAAATTAAGATAATAGATACATAAATACAAAAAAAAAAATAGGATCTGTCTTGGAGAAATGGAAAAAACTTAAAGGAATTAAAACTAAAAAAAATTAAAAGAATAAGGAATGAAATTAAAAATAAAAAATTAAATAAGTTTTTTTTTTGTTTAATACTAATGTTAAGTAATACAATTTTAATGAAATAAGTTAAACACATTAAAAAAAAAACATCAAATCATTAATCCGAGATATTACATTTGAAATATTATATATAGAGATATGGCAAAATTTAATTTTTAATAAATACAATATCAAATGATTATTCTCACTGTTATTATTATGATTGAAGATGAAATTCAATAAAATATTAGCAACATAAAAAAATATAATTTGAGTTGAAGAATACATGAAAATAATTAAAGGATAAAATGGCAGGACAAAAGCAAAATCAATATTATTGTCATTATGAATATAATTATTATAATTTTTGGATTATAATACTTACCTTCAAAATGATACTTCACCTTCAAAATGATTACTTTTGAGGCCTCGGTTCATTTGTTCTCAGGTAATTTTAGTATGTAGCAAAGCTGCCAGTTGCCATGTTGGGAGAGGATGTTTGAACTTGATCTAGAGAGAAATTTTAAGCCAAGGAAAAGACTTGGTTGATTTACAGCTAACATTGGTGAGTTTCAGGGATAAACCGTTGTATAAAAGCTAGGAGCTGTTCCATTCAGTCTGTTGAAAACCCTAGCAAGTGTCAGTGGTACGGCAATAATATCAGTGTAAATGATGTCGTTTAAACAGAACCATCTCAGGTATTCCTCATTGATAGGCGTCTAAAACTCACTTCGGCCCACGCAGCTTGTCTTTGGTAGGGTGTACTGGGGTGATGCGTCTTCTCCTTGCACAACAAGTCCCCTTAGCAAGACTCTCGCAGACTAATAGGTTCCTAGTGACCTTAATACTAGGTGGCGACTCCTAATAATTATAGTCGTAAATTTTACGACTATAAACAACCTCACATTTCACCGCGCGTTGTTGTCTCCCCGAATCCCAGAATAAAGGCGAGGCGCGAGACGCGTCAAAAAAATTGTCATCGCGACAAACATTTTTCACTATCAAATTATGTTGAACGTGCCATTAGAAAGACAAGAACGGAAGACACATGTTGGGCGTGACAATAATGTTTTTGAAAAAAAGAAAAAAACACAAATGAAAATACAACTATACCCCCAGTGCTAACTCTTTGATTTTGTTATTTTGTGAGGGCGCATGCATAGTTTCCCAACACGTTATACCTTCTGTCTTTAATGTGTATTCTGCCTCTATCTCAGTAGAATTTCTAAATCATTAACTAGAAGAATCACTCTTATAAACCAACTAAACTGGTAGGATCAGTGTATAAAAACCCACCATCCTATAAAATTCAACCATTTTTTTTAGTGTTACCTTTCCATGTCTGGAATAGTGACTATAAGTGGCTTGTTCCACAACCATTTAACATAATCCCTTCACGCCTCTACTTTAAAAGATAACGAGGCACTTGCCCTGCACTTTGCTATAGTTATGATCAAATGTTTTAAAAAAAGAAGCAAAAAATGTCAAACTAATTGATTTATAGTAATATTAAAAGAAAACTAATTGAGTTTTTTATAGTAATATTAAAAAATTATTGATAAGATATTGTTTTATGTTTAATACTAATGTGAAGTAATACAATTTTACGAAATAAGATAAAAAATTAGAGACAACCGCACTCATAGAATTATGAGCAGACAGTTGATAAAATCCATTAAAGACTAATTATTTGCTTTCTGCAACAAACTAATTGATTATTAAGCATGCTTTAACTGTTTGACTAAATATTCAATCAATAGATAATAAAAATGCAATTGATAAAATCCATTAAAAATGAGCTATTTGTTGTATACAGCTGTCGCGACAACGATTTTTTCCTCACTTCGCGCCCCGCCATCTCCCGGATTCGGGGAGACAATGACGCGCAGTGAAAATGGAAGGGTGTTATAGTCGTAAGAATTACGACTATAATTATTATGATTCGTCACCTAGAATTATGGTCACTAGGAACCTATTGGTCTGCAAGAGTCTCGAGTAAGGGGATTTGTTGTGCAAGGAGTAGACGCATCACCCCCAGTGCACCCTACCTAAGGTAAGCTGCATTGTTTGATTGTTTTTCTAAGTTTATATTTTTACACTACATTTTGAACACCATTTTCTTTTTTGCGGGTCTACTTTACAATGTAATATTACACCGCAATTAGAAAACTTTTTTTTTTTGTTATCTATGGATGTACTTTATACTGTAAATTTACACCGTAATTAAACCCCCCCCCCTCTTTTTTTATCCATGGATGTATTTTACAATGTAAATTTACACCCTAATGGATAAAAAAAAATAGTTATCATTATTTTTAATATTTTGGCCAAACTCCAACGGATAATCGTAAACCGGTTACGATATCCAATTTCATTCTTAAAACATGTGAAAGATCTAACATATTTTTTTACGGAAAATAATGATGAAAAAAAACCTTGGAATTGGCCATACGCACGAAAACAAAACCTTTTTATATTTTTTTTTATTTTTTTTGTTTTTATATTTAATATTTTTTTGCTATTTTTTAAAATAAAACAAAAATAAATAAATAGATAAATAAATAGTGGGCTGGGCTGACAGTCCTGCCCTAATGGGCTGGACTGGCAGCCCACTATACATAGATGGAAGCCTAGTCCCTTAGAGCTTGGGCCGGGCACAAATCCCATTCCGATGGAAAATTGTTTTTTTTAATGTTTACCATAAATTGTTTTAAAATCATCATTATTATTATTATTATTATTATTATTATGGAGCAATTTATAGATATCATTTACGTCCTCCGAATGGCTCATTCCCCAGCAAGCCATGTAAACTATAGAATCCCATCGATTTTTTCACCAATTCAAAAAATAAAATTTTGGAAAGTACGGGGGCATATCAGCAAAATGAACACGTAGGGGCAAATTCAACAAGCCACACCCTTGACTTTTTGTTCTTTTTGTTCATCCATCGATGTTCCTACGTGGATGAGTCGAGTTAATAGAGAGTGCATTGAATATTTGGATTACTTGCTGATAAGTGACCGCTAAGTGGCTGGTTATTTTGGCTCCGGGTCAATTTAAGTGGCTGGTTATTGTGGCTCCGACATATTGAGGGGAACCGACCTGGTCAAGTATTATTTTTGTTTTTTAATCTCAGATCAATCTATAATTGTTCAAAAAATAAAAATCATAAGTAAAAATATTTATTAAGCCCTATCTATCTTTTCTAAAACGATGAAAGCCGAGGTGTATATGTGCTCGTTTCTTAGCAAAAGATAAGAGCAAAACCTCAATTATTAGTGGTGCTTCTAACTAATCACACACTTTTTATCTGCCGTTCACACATGGCAGTTCAATTGTTTGGAGTTGATTATCATAACATTTTGCTTGTGTTTAATAAGAGATTTGATTTTAAACAATATTAAATTGTATTTTTTTTAGTGTTTTTCAATTATTTTGATCTGTTAATATAAAATATTAAAACTTTTTGTCTTTTCTCAATCTGTTTCGTTTCCTTCTAAATGTGTCTTTATACCAAAGTTATTGATTCCGTTCCGTTCCGGCCGGAACGGCCGGAACGGCCCGTTCCAATGCAAAATCCGGGACAAAACGGCGACGTTTTTGTCCCGGTCAAAATTCCGGCCAGATCCGGCAATTCGGCCGGATTCCGCTGAACGCCTGGCTCGCATCGGGCGTCCGCTCCGGTTATAAAAAAAAAAAACTCAACCTATAAATTATATATTAGTAAAAATAAAAAATTAAGATCTGAGTCCTAATAGTGTTCTTCCGCATCGACGTTGCTCAAAAGTAGAAAAAAGAAATGCAAATGGCAAACTCGCGCGTAAAGACGATATTTTAAGGATGAAGGAGGGCTTCACCGACATTAGCTTCCCTCATTACCGTAGTTCGTCTTGTAACATGGAGCTGACGCGAGGCTCCGTATATCAAAGCTCCAGAAGAAGAAGAAGAAGAAGGGAGTGGGGGGCGTGCTAGAGAAAAAAAGGGATGGGTAGGGTTTTGTTTTGTTTATTAAAATGAAGGGGACAAATGGGTGGGGGTAGTTTTTATACTAATTATTATATAATAATAATAATAATTAATTAATATATTAATTAATTATTAATTACTATAATAATAGTTACCTAAAAAATAGGGGTATTAATTTGTAATTAATTTGATTGAATTATTTGTAATGGAATGTATTTTAATTAGTTATGTTTGAACTCATTGATTATTTCTTAATGTGTTCATTTTGTTTTTTTTAAGTTTTTCTAACATTAAAAAATAATAAGTAACATTAATTAATTTCAAATACAACAACCATAAAAAAACATAGAATTACTTGAAAAACATACAATAAGTAGCTTAAATTTCAAATATTCTGGATCTTTTAATTATAATTAAATTCATTTTTTTATTTTTTATTTTAAAAAAAATAATTTTATTGTTGGAATTTGAGAGATGTTTCTAATTTTGAGATTATGTTTGTATTGTATAATTTAAATTTCATTTATCTTGAATTTAAATTATACTTGTTAAATTAATATTTTATTTTTTTCATATATATAATTAAATAAAAATGAACAGTACAAAACCGGAACGGTACCCGGAACGGTACCGAAACCGGAACGTTCCGTTCCAAACACAAATCCGGAACGGTACCCGGGACGGGATCAATAACTATGCTTTATACTGCAAATTGAAACTACATCTCATTAAATTAGTTTTTAATATTTTTTAAAATATGATCATAACCTTTAATTCTCAAGAAAATAAAAAGAAAAGAAACTAATAACTCCTTAAAAATTGACACCTTTTCTTTTCTTTTCTTATTGTTTTCCCTTTGTTCTTTTTTTTATTTTTTTATTTTTATTCTTCAAATCATATGTTTTTTTAATACAAATAATATTTATTTTAATTTATCATTTTATTTTTCCCCTCTTTTAAAGTTTTTATTTTATTCTTTGGAATAATTTTATGATTTTTATTGTTTAGGCAATAATAATAATAATAATAATTGTAGCGATTGTAATCATAATAATAATAATAGTAACATTTCTAATGATAATGATGATAACAATAATAATTTCTTATAATGGTATGATAATAATAGTAATATTACTAATGATTATGATAATAACAATAGTAGTTTATTATAATGGTTTAGTAATTATGATATTAATAATTATGACAGTGATTGTAAGCCTCGAGAAGTAATTGTAGGTGTAAATATAAACTAAATAAATGAAGAAAATAAAAGTGAAAGAATTCAAGTACAAATTTAAATATCTGGATTTTTCGATTGGTGCTGGAGTTTCTGGGTGTGATATCTGGGTTTTTTTTCGTTGATGAACGGTAACGATGGCACTGAAGCCTCCGGGGAACAAAACACTTCGATTCGAAAGAAAAAAAAAACAACAAATTTGTATGTGGATTTTTTTTCTTGGGAAAATCTAGGCTTTATTTTCCGGGAAAATCTGGGGTGGATGAATAGTAGCATTGAACAAACAAGTACTGTAGCAATCAAATTTCTGGGTTTTTGAACGAGAAAGGAGAGGAAAAAATACGATTCAAGATAAAGATAAAAAATTCGAGATTGGCTCTGATACCATGTCAAACTTTCAGTAATGTATTTTCATCTTCAATTCAATAATTCTTCAAGGTTACAGTGTATGTATTTATAGAAATGAATACACTAAAAACTAAAATACACACAAAATTCATCTATCACTCCATAACAAAAACAGTTATGCTAATTAACAAAACTTAACATTTTAACACTATTATAAACAGCAGCAGCAATATCATCAACAGTAGCCCCAAGCAACGGCGTTTTATTCGACAGCAACAACAACAGCCTCAAGTGCAGCAATAAAAACATCACCACCAATCTGTTGGGGGTGGGCAGACGAGGGGAAACTGGAAAGGGAATACGGGGACTGATGGGTTAAAGGGAGGAGGCTGGAACGGAACGGGCGAAGAGGCTGACGTGGAAGGGAATGCCTGTCGTGGTAGCTCCAGATGGGGAGGAGAGGATGCGGTGGCCAAAGGGAATGGGAGGAAGAGAATTGGTGGAGGCTGTGAAAAACAAGGTTGGTTAGGTGTAGGGTTTCTATGTTTGGATGGGGGGGGGGGGGGGTGAAATTTTGGATGACCCAAATGAAGATCAAGGAGAGGATATAGATTGCCCATATAGCACATTTGATGCGAAGACGGAAGGGGGTTGCTATGGCGGAGAAAAAAGTTGTGGCTACAAGGAAGAATGCAGCTTTCTCCAACTTTCTTGAGGCTTTTGGAATCTTTTTTCCGATAAAATGTGAGGTAAATAGACAAGCAAAAATAATTGCAATAGCCAAGGAATGCAAATGGATGTAGCCACTGATTTCAGACTCAGCAACCTGTTTGTACTGAATTGTGATTTGAATTGCTGCTACGAAGCTCAAGTTCAAGAGTGACTTCCTCAATTCCTTTTCGAGGTCCGGCTTCTCGTCGAGAATATTGATTCGCTGTGAGTGCCTCACTCCTGATGGTGGTTCTGGAGAAGAAGAAGCTCGGGGTTGCGATGGCTGCGATCCCAATTCTTCATCACGAGAAGATGCTGGAAATTTTGATAGGAAGTGCGATGTTTTTCGGCGAACGTATTCTGCAATAAAAATCAGAAACAAAGTAATACGCACTTTCATACCCTCGATCTTGGCCTTGATTCGATTAATCATGATATTTCCTGAGCAACAACAAGATAAAAAACAAATATCAGTATGTGTAGCAAATGTAAAGCAAAAACAACGATGGAACAGCAGGATACTCCCAGGATCAATGAATTTGAATAAAATTAATTAAGATTATGTTTGTTTTAGCGTTCTAGAAGTAAAAGAAGCAAGCTTGAATTGCTTATTGAAGAAAAGGAATTGTTACAAGTGATCGATACCTTGAGGAGGTGGGACGCCAACAGGAGGTTGTTGCTGGCTGTAATAACTCATTTCTCTACAGAGATTTTAGAGAGATCAATGTATCTTCTTGGGCTGTTTTGATTGCAGAGAGATACAGGTGCAGGCTGTGTATAGAATGGGTTTAAATAGGAGAAAAGTGGGGTCACCCCTGTTCGTAAGAGAGATGTGTTTGGATTAGTTGTAGACCGCATCGAAAATATATTAATCCTCGACAAATTCATATTGGCTTGCGAGTATTTTAAAAACCAACCATTGCTGTACACGTGTGTACATTTATGAAAACAAATATTTGGATTACTTGCTGTAAGTGACCGCTAAGTTGCTGGTTAATTTGGCTCCGGGTCAATTTAAGTGGCTGGTTATTTTGGCTCCAACATATTGAGGGGAAGCGACCTGGTCAAGTATTATTTTTGTTTTTTATACTAGAATATTATTTTATTTTGATGTGTTTTTTAATAATAAAAACAGTTCCAAACACAGCTGCAACATCACATAAGAGCATACTAAAAACTCTTAATAAACTCATTTTTAATCTCATATCAATCTATAATTGTTTAAAAAATAAAAATTATAAGTAAAATATTTATTAAGTACTATCTATTACTATATAGCTAAAACAGATCAGCCTCCAACTGTTCATCAAGAGTGAAATCACTATTCATTGGATATTTATCCTCCCTATTTCTCGCGTGCATGTGTTCTTTGTTTTTTTTTTTTTTTTGCTTTTTACTTCCGGCTACATTTTTCATTTCTATTTCTTTGTTTTGTTTTTTTTTCATTTCTACATTTTACATCAAGATAAAAAACAAATATCAGTATGTGTAGAAAATGTTAAGCAAAAACAACGATCGAACAGACAGGATGATCACCTACCATTGGGGGATGGAGTGAGGAGGTATTTGCTTGGCAGGGAGATTCTTAATGAAAGGGTTTATATTTTGGACGAGTTAGAGAGGAAATGCCGTGCGAGTTAGAGAGGAAATGTCGTGCGCTTCCTTATTGTCTTCTTCCTTCTCCTTCATTTTTTTTTGCAAAAGTTTTCCGCAAAATATATATAAAACAAATGTGGGCTAATAAGCTTATTCTTGGCTCGACGTGACCCTTTTACTTTCGTCGGAAAGTGAAAGGGTCACGTCCGACAACCATTAAATCGATCTCTGTTTTGATGGAAAGTGAAAGGCTCGATCGGATTGCTTTCACTTTCCATCAAAACAAAGGGTCACGTTGAAATCAACCTCCGTTTTATCATTAAAAACATCATCTACACAAATTAAAAATTGAAAACAAATAAAGCGAGAAAATGATAAAATTAAAAATCAAAACTAAGAGGATAAACACATAGATATGATTTAGAACTACATAGATATCGATCTCTGTTTTGATGGAAAGTGAAAGGCTCGATCGGATTGCTTTCACTTTCCATCAAAACAAAGGGTCACGTTGAAATCAACCTCCGTTTTATCATTAAAAACATCATCTACACAAATTAAAAATTGAAAAGGTGTCAATTTTAAAACATCATCTACACAAATTAAAAATTGAAAACAAATAAAGCGAGAAAATGATAAAATTAAAAATCAAAACTAAGAGGATAAACACATAGATATGATCAGAAAATAAGGGTTGATTTAGAACTACTGAAACAATTAAAGGATTAAAATCAAATAAAAAATTAAGAGCTAAAAAAAACATATGATCAATTTCAATTGAAGAACAAAATAAAAAGACATCAAATTTTCTATAAAAAAATCAGGAAAAAATGAGAAAGTAAAAGACCAAGGACTGAAATGTACAAATCATAAACAAACACGAAATGTATGGATATTACTATTAGTTTCTAGGGGAGAAAAGAAATATTAAAAAAAACAATTGATGCGACTTCACATGGAAGGGGGAAGGGGTTGAAATTCAACGATCTTCCCATACCAGCAAGTGATGTGGCCCAGCTGGAAGAGACACCCCCTTCTTCACACCGGATCCAGGTTCGAATCCCAGTGGGAGTGGGGGTGGGAGTGGGAGCTGGAGGGGTCCTCCTCTCTTGTTTCCTGGGTCTATCATTGCGCGGTATTTCTGTCACCCTCGCGGTGTCTTACATGCTCATTTGGGCTTGCAGGGTATTCAACTGAGCCCGGGAAATAGTCGAGGTGCTCAAAAATTAGCCCCGACATCCCGATCATAAAAAGAAAATATATAGAATCCCATCGATTTTTTCACCGATTCAAAAAATAAAATTTTGGAAAGTACGGGGGCAAATCAGCAAAATGAACACGTATCTCTCCCATGAATACCCATCGAAGTGTTCTAGCCACACCCTTGACTTTTTGTTCCATCGTAGTGTTCATCGATCGATGTTTCTATGTGGATTGGTCGAGTGAATAGAGAGTGCATTGAATATTTGGATTACTTGCTGATAAGTGACCGGGTCAATTTAAGTGGCTTGTTATTTTGGCTCCAACATATTGTGGGGAAGCCACCTGGTCAAGAATTAGTTTTGTTTTTTATACTAGAATATTATTTTATTTTGATGTGTTTTTTAATTAAAAAAAACAGTTCCAAACACAGCAGCAACAACACATAAGAGCATACTAAAAACTCTTAATAAACTCATTTTTAATCTCAGATCAATCTATAATTGTTCAAAAAATAAAAATAAAAATTAAGTAAAATTTTTTATTAAGTCCTATCTATCTTTTCTAAAACGATGAAAGCCAAGGTGTATATGTGCTCGTTTCTTAGCAAAAGGTAAAAAAAAAACCTCAATTATTAGTGGTGCTTCTAACTAATCACACACTTTATATCTGCCGTTCACACATGGCAGTTCAATTGTTTGGAGTTGATTATCATAACATTTTGCTTGTGTTTAATAAGAGATTTGATTTTAAACAATATTAAATTGTATTTTTTTAATGTTTTTCAATTATTTTGATCTGTTAATAAAAAATATTAAAACTTTTTGTCTTTTCTCAATCTGTTTCGTTTCCTTCTAAAATGTGTCTTTATACTGCAAATTGAAACTACATCTCATTAAATTAGTTTTTAATATTTTTTATAATATGATCATAACCTTTAATTCTCAAGAAAATAAAAAGAAAAGAAACTAATAACTCCTTAAAAATTGACACCTTTTCTTTTCATTTATTCTTTTGATTTTCTAAAATTGTTGTGCCTTTTCAGGATCCTTTCACTTTCCATCAAAACAGAGGTTGATTTCATGGTTGTCGGACGTGACCCTTTCACTTTCCGACGAAAATTAACAATGAACAAGTTGCATTTAATACAAATAAAAATAACAATAAAAATTAAAAATCTAAACTAAGAGCAAAGATGTATAGATAAAAACAAAAAATTTAAAACTATCTTAGAAGGACCGAAAAAATCAAGGGATCGAAACAAATTTTAAAAATAAAAAAATAAAAACCAAAATACAACATAAAAAATTATGTACTAGACAATAAAACAATTTAATCCCTACAATGAACTGATGAAGGGCGAGTTTATGACTCGTAATGAAATAAGCCCTGTCACCCATGCAGCACAGTGCTAGCAAATACAAGAATTGCCAGGGCCGAACTTTCACAGTATGAACACAAGAATCTGCTCTCCTTTCCTTCCTTGACTGGTCAGGATAAAAAAGAGTTCTGGAAACAGCAAATTTGCTTTGGATCATAGCTCCCAAATAAAATCACTGCTTTTGACCATCTCCTGCTCAAAGCAGCAACTGGAGATACCAGGCCAGCGAAAACGGTCTACGGGACCCCTCCACCTCACGTAGGGGGTGAACTAAGTAAACCCATGGGGGACGGTGCGAATTTATAGACCATCGCACGTGGGGGGTCAGTTTAGTCCAAAATCATTGACAAAATTCCATTCACAACACAGAAGATGCCATCCTTCATGACTTCACATGGAATGGAGGGAGGGGTTGAAATTCAACTATCTTATCTAGTGTACACGGAGTGTTTGTATCTCTGTAATCATGGGTAGGGTGAGCTCCGCTGTAGATATTACCATCGCGACGTGCGATTGCTATAAATCCCCCGACTTTCACGATATCTTGGTATCTCTACAATCATGGGTAGGTGATAAACTACGAGTTTAAATAAACACTCGCAATGAAACACCCATCAGTCCCCTATTCCCTTCCGGTTTCGCTCGTCTGCCTTCCCCGAATAGATTGGTGTTGATGTTTCTGTTGCTGCACTTGAGGCTTTGATGATGTGGAATTGCTGAGGGCCTGTTGTTTCTGTCTATTCTGAAATATCTAAATATGGGAATTAGATTGTATCTATATATGGGAATTAGATTGTATCCTATTTAATTGTATCCCTAAACATATGGGATTTAGCATGATTTTAGGGATGCATATTGTATATTCAATATTATTTAACCTAATACAATGAAAGGCGAGGACACAAGGTTTTACAGGTCGCCACCTTCCTTCATACAATTGTTTTATCATGGTATCAGAGCCACCATAAAACATTCAAAACAGAAACACATTCACAACCAGAAACCATGGCAGCCGAGAAGACAGAAACCATGGCTGTCAACAAGACCACTACTGGTGAGACGCGAAAGACGATTTCACCATACGACATCACATCTCTTGATAATCCTTGGCTCACTATCACTCAGGTTCAATTGAAGGGAGATAACTATGACGAATGGGCACGTTTATTCCGAACTGCTTTGCCAGTCCGGAAGAAATTTGGGTTCATCGACGGAACCATTACTCAACCCAATGAAGAATCAACAGATTGGGAAGACTGGTGGACAATCAACTCGTTCTTGGTGTCCTAGATTCGGAACACAATTGAACCGAAACTCCGATCCACCATATCACATGAAGAAGTTGCACTGGAATTGTGGAATGACATCAAAGACAGGTTTAGCATCACGAATGGACCGAGAATTCAACAATTGAGAACCAAATTGGCCGATTGCAAACAAAAGGGGATGACAATTATGGACTACTACGGGAAGCTCGAGAAAATTTGGGATGAATTGGGCAATTCTGATCAATTGCCCATGTGCAAGTGTGGAAAGTGCACATGCAATCTCAGCAGCCAATTGGAAAAGAAACGAGAGGAAGAGAAGGTGCACCTGTTTCTAATGGGTCTTGATGTATTCAATACGGCACAACCCGATCCAATATTCTAGCTCAAGACCCGTTGCCAGGGCTGCATAAGGTGTATTCAATCCTTACCCAAGAAGAACAGGTGAAGAGTATGTCTCGGGTTAGAGAAGAACAAGGAGAAATAATGGCGTTTGTGACTCGGGCTCGACCCGACGGGCGAGAGAAGGGAAACATGACATGCTCCCACTGTCACACGCCGGGGCATGAAGAAGACACATGCTTTGCCCTAAAAGGGTACCTAGAGTGGTGGGGTGATAGACCCAGGGGAGATGAAAGGAGAGGGGTTGACCGTGGAATCAACTGTGGACTTGGTCGTGGAAGAGGATATCCTGGCGGCAGGGGAAGAGGACGAGGACACAGGGGAGGCCACCGAGCCAACGCTGCGTAGCTCACGAACACTCTCGGGTCGACCAGGTCCGATGATTTCACAGCCGGAGATGGAAGCTCGCCACTGCCAGGACTAAGTGATGAGTAGTGGCAGAAATTGCAAATGATTTTAGGGGAACTGAATGTGAAAATGGACAAAATGACTGGTAAGCTCAAGTCTTTGTATGGGATTGTGACCGGGTCAGTTTGGATATTAGACACTGGGGCCTCTAATCACATGACCGAGTCAATTGAGGAACTGGATGACTTAAAAATAATAAGTCAATGTCCTGTGGGATTACCAGATGGGAGCAGTGCACTGGCAACCAAAGAGGGCACAACTACCCTCAAGGGAGATTTATTTCTTGAAAATGTCCTTTATGTGCCAGGACTTACTTGCAATTTAATTTCTGTGACGCAATTAATTGATTAGTATGACTGCTTTGTCCTATTCACTAAAAAATTATGTGTTATACAGGGCCACACTTCGAGGATGCTGATTGGTGCGGGTGAGAGAGAGATGGACTCTATTATTTTAAAGGGATACCACAGATTCATGCAATGAAGATCAATGATACAGCGTCGCTTCACCTTTGGCATCAACGACTGGGTCATCCTTCTCTGCGAATAACAAAGTTAGTTCCCAAAGTTAATTCTAGTAATTGCGGAAGTAGTTTGAATAACATTTGTGATGTTTGTCAAAGAGCAAAACAAATAAGAGATAAATTTTCTGTCAGTGACAATAAGACTTCGGGTATTTTTGAACTGGTTCATTGTGATTTATGGGGACCATATAGAATAGTTTCCTCATGTGGTGCCTCATATTTTTTGACCATTATTGATGATTTTTCTCGTGCTGTTTGGATTTATTTACTTCCTGACAAGAAAGAGGTCTCTATTATGCTTAAACGATTTTTTGCCATGGTTAAGAGACAGTTTGCTCAACAAGTCAAAATTTTTCGAAGTGATAACGGGACTGAATTTACATGTATGAAATCATATTTTTTCGACAAAGGGATTATTTTTCAGACCTCTTGTACAAGTACTCCACAACAAAATGGGTGTGTGGAACGAAAACATCAACACATTTTGAATGTAGCTCGGGCGCTGCGATTTCAAGGCTCCCTCCCTATTAAATTTTGGGGTGAATGTGTATTGATAGCTGGGTATTTAATAAATCGAACTCCATCCTTGATCTTACATGGACATAAGCCATGCCACATCCTACATGGGTTGGAACCATCTTATAATCACCTAAGTGTCTTAGGTTATTTATGTTATGCACATGAGAGGACGGGGGATAAAATGGCAAGCAGAAGTCGTCGGTGTGTTTTTGTTGGGTATCCTTATGGGAAAAAGGGATGGGGCTTATGACTTGGAAAAACAGGAATTCCTGGTTTCTCGTGATGTTGCGTTCTCAGAAGATATTTTCCCATTTGCTCAAAATCATGGGCCCTTTAATACAGAGGAGGATCCCATCGCTTATGAAGAGTCACAAATTGGTGTACCCGAAGATTTGCCAGAGTTAGCTCATTCAACATCTAGGGTAGATGCCGATATTGTATCATCCAGTTCTGCTCATCCAGAAGAAGCGGAGGTACCTATATTGGGAAAAGGACATCGTCAGCAGTATCCCTCCACACGGCTTCATGACTATGTTACCAACACTATCCAAAATTTGAGTTCATCTCTCTCGCCATCTGTGCCACGACATTCCTCAGGTACACCCTATCCTCTAGCACATTATGTGAATTGCGATAAATTTTCTATGCCACACAGACACTTTCTTGTAGCCATAACAGCTAAACGGGAACCTTTATCCTATTCGGAGGCAGTTAGGAACCAAGGTTGGAGAGAAGCCATGCAGAAAGAAATTTCTACACTTGAAAATAATAAAACCTGGGATGTTCAGAACCTGCTAGCTGGGAAGAAAGCTTTAGGATGCAAATGGGTGTACAAGATCAAATATAATTCTGACGGCACTATTGAGCGATTGAAGGCTCGCCTGGTCATTCTGGGTAATCATCAGACTGAAGGGCTTGATTATACGGAAACATTTGCTCCGGTCGCCAAAATGGTTACCGTACGGGTGTTTCTTGTTGTATCCGCTATGAAGGGTTGGGCGGTACATCAAATGGATGTTCATAATGTATTTCTGCATGGTGATTTCAGGAGGAAGTCTACATGAAATTTCCACCCGGATTTTGGGTTGGGACAACCGGGGCAGTATGCAAACTTTGTAAGTCTCTGTATAAGTTGAAACAGGCTTTCCGTTGCTGGTTTGCTAAACTCTCGACTGCCTTGATCGACTATGGTTTTCAGCAATCTTATTCTAATTATTCATTATTCACTTATATCCGGGGGGAGAATCAACTCACCGTTCTTGTGCATGTTGACGATCTTATCATTGCTGACAATAATCAAACTGACATACAAACATTCAAAGATTATCTTAGTATTTGTTTTCACATGAAAGATCTTGGGTGTCTGAAATATTTTTTGGGGATAGAAGTGGCGCGAAATTCAACTGGTTTTGTTCTATGTCAACGCAAATATGCGCTTGACATTATTTCGAAGGCCAGGTTATTAGGAGCACGACTGACTTCTATTCCCATGGAACAAAATCATCGTCTTGCTTTATCCACGAGTACAGAACTTGGTGATCCGGAAAAATATTGCCGCTTGGTAGGACGATTGATTTATCTCTGCTTCATGCGACCCAAATTATCTTATAGCGTTCATATTTTATCCCAATTTATGCAACGTCCACGGGCAGAACACTGGGAGGCCGCTTTAAGGGTAGTACGGTATCTTAAGGGTAATCCGAGTCAAGGGATCTTTCTCAGTAGTGACAGTGATCTACAATTACACGGGTGGTGTGATGCTGATTGGGTTGGTTGTCCTCTCACTCGAAGATCTCTTACAGGCTGGATAGTTTTTCTTGGAAATTCACCGGTTTCATGGAAAACCAAGAAACAAAATATTGTCTCACACTCTTTCATCGAAGCAGAATACCAATCTATGGCTATGATTACGTGTGAGTTGACTTGGCTTAAAGCTCTTTTGTCTAGTTTTGGAGTTTCTCATACGACTCCTATGTCGCTTCACTGTGATAGTCAATCGGCTCTCCATATTTCTCAAAATCCCGTCTTCCATGAGCACACTAAACATATTGAAGTTGATTGTCACTTTATTCGTGATGCCATCACTACTAGGAATATTACGACTAAGTTTGTTTCGTCGTCAGCACAACTTGCAGATATATTCACGAAGGCCTTGGGAAAACAACAATATGAATTTCTTTTGTGCAAGTTGGGCATCCAGGACCTTCATGCTCCAACTTGAGGGGGGGTATTATGAAATATCTAAATATGGGAATTAGATTGTATCTATATATGGGAATTAGATTGTATCCTATTTAATTGTATCCCTAAACATACGGGATTTAGCATGATCTTAGGGATGCATATTGTACATTCAATATTATTTAACCTAATACAATGAAAGGCAGGACACAAGGTTTTCTGGGCTGCCACCTTCCTTCATACAATTGTTTTATCACTATTGAATAAATCACCGTTGGTTTGGGCTATCGTCTGCCTACCTTCAACAGATTGGTGGTGATGTTTGTGTTGCTGCACTTAATGGGGCTACCATGTTGAAGGATACCAGTTACTGAAATCTATTACGCACTCAGCAGTTATTGATATTTGTTACGTACTCTATTAGCAACAGTTCAAGGATGTTAGAATTTCTTGATTTGAACAGTACGTGCTTATAACAGTTACTGTTGGAATTAAAATCTGGAATTTCCAGCTACAGTGAAATTGGAAGAAGAAGATGTAATTTTATTTAAATTGAAATTGCCCAATAAATAGGCTTATAGAAACATCAATTTGAAACAAAGACAAACTCTCAACAACCATGAGAGATTATTGGTAAACAGAATCAATTATTCAGCAAACAACTGAATTGGATTACATGAAATAAATTCAAATTCAAAAACAATAAAACAGTAAAGCATTGACTAAAAACAGTTTCCTTGATCTTCTAGGCAACATCTCACATTGTTCTATCACTCCTCCTTGAGATGTGGCTTGATTAATCCAACACTTAACCTTCAAAATTCCAGCCTTGTTCGTGGCAGAGCCTTGGTCATCAAGTCTACCAGTTGAAAATTAGTTGAACAATGAACAATCTTTATAAGTTGATCCTTCTCAACTTCTCGTATGGAATGATACTTCACATTGATGTGCTCAGTTCTCCCATGCTAAACTGGATTTTGTGCAATAGCAATTGCAGATTTATTGTCACAATAAAGTTCAGTTGGTGAGCTTTGTAATTGACCCAAATCAGCTAGAACCTTTTGTAACCAAATACCTTGATTTGCAGCAGCAGCCATGGAATATACTCAGCTTCAGCAGTTGATTGTGCCACCACCTATTGTTTCTTTGCATTACAACAAATTGCACCTAAACTAAGAGTGAAAACATAACCGGATGTGCTCTTCATGTCATCAATACTACCTGCCCAATCACTGCTTGACCGCTATTTATGATTGGCTTCTTTTAACTCACAAGTGCATGAGTGTGCGATGTAGCAATTAACTCGGTAAGATCGAGGTCATATCCACAGAGAGCTAGATTTATAAATTAAGTTAGGTAACAACAAAAATATTTTAGGAGAATAATGAATGGATTTTTTTTCTAAGATAAAAGAGAGTAAATAGATTTTAAATGACAAGAAAAGGTAAGTCTTGGTTCCAAATCAATTTTCATGGTGATGTATTGGTGAATCCTTCAACATATATAAGATAACTCAACCTAATATCAATGATGGTGATATTAGATCAGAAGATATTACAATGAAGATCTAAAACATGAAGATGATTATTGCTTAAGAATAAACGAGTGTTTTCATATTAAGTAAGACATTGAATCAAGCAATCTCTATACCAAAACTAAGTTTTGTTCATAAAAAATCAAGATTATAACATTACTTAGATGATTTCTAAAATTTCTTTGCAATAACAAAACATTCATGAAGAAAATATGAAAATAGACATTAGGATTCATTCATATCTTAAAGAACTCACCTCAATCACCATCATCCTTGATTTGGATCCAAGAAAGAAATTAGCCAACCATAATTATATATAATAACACTCTAATAAACATGACATAACTTGAATCAAACTGAAATAATAAGTTTTACAACTAAAATAAAACGGAAATCTAAAACAAGAAGAGCAAAACACAATCTTGGAAAATATTGCAAGACAGATCTGATGCTAACTTTGGACTGCGATTTAACCCTATTTCTGAGTGTTTGTTGGAGACAACTATTAGACAAACATATATATAGGAATTTCTGTTAGCGTTCCAGAACATTAAAAAACATATATTTGGAGCTCTGGGTCAAAATATATGACTGAAACGCCGAAAAGTGTTCTGGAAAACTTATTATTTTGAGAACTTGGAGAAGATTTTTGTGTTGATTTGATGCTAACTTTGGACTGCACTTTACCCCACTTTCAAAGCGTTTTATGGATACAGCTATTAGACACATATTTGTACGCCTTTTTGTTAGCGTTCCACAACATTAACAACCATATAATTTGGATCTCTGGGTCCAAAGTTATGATTGAAATACCGAAAGGTGTTCTGGAAAACTTATTATTTCGGCAACTTGGAGAAGATTTTTGTGTCCGATTTTCTTCCTCATTTTTAGCTTAATCTTTCTTGTTTTTGATCCAAGATAAAGTAACAATCTTCCCTCCAGCTTTCCATAGATTTCTCCTCCAATTCTTTCTTCCAAATTTCGACATTTAAATTTCCTGAAATAATTCATTTAAGCTCCAAAAACTTGTCGAAACATTAAAAGAAATTCTTTACTAAAAAGCACATCAATTATTATAAAATCCTAAATAAAAACAATAAATACATATGTAAAATAAGAGACTTAACGATACTTTTGATGCACAATCAAGTAGATATATAGTTGCTGATGGGATATTTAGTTTTTTGTTTGGGATCAGGTTCATACTGTTTCTTTGGGATTCCTCGGTTTAGTCTTTATGGGTATCTAT